>PVKS010013182.1:0-51613 GCA_004027875.1 Aplodontia rufa | reverse complement strand
TCTTTCATCACATCCTTTTCAAACCACTTATCCCCAGCAGGGGCTGAGAGCTCACCTGACAGAGTAACAGCAAACATACAAAATTATGCTGAGTGACTGCTTTGGAGTCTTAAATTCAGAGCCAATAAGGAAGCCAACAAAATCTCTATTTATATTTTAGAAGCTATCCATAATTATCCATAATTATTTGGAAATTATCCACAATTCTTTATTGTTGTTATTTCTTGTTGTCCATTTCTACCCAGTTTTATTCCCAGCCTTTGCAATTTCACTCTCAAAATGCTCCCTGCTAAAGACCTTGTGTTGAGTAATATATGCTACAAAATTAAAGATTATACTCCTGACCATAAATTGTTCTGAATGGATGATAATTTAGAAATCATTTTGAAAAATTCATAGTAACCATGGCAATACATTTTACATTTTGTAAGAAAAAATATGAAATCTGTTTCAATGATTTTGTGACTAATTAAAAATCAAATGATTCTTAGGTACTGAGTAGTGAGTGAACCAAGGAATGGAAGCAGTGTTAACCAACTTTGTAATTTACTTCTTTCTTTCCCATAGACCTGTTGCACACATAGAAAAACTTACTGTCAAAGGTTAAGCTTTCTCCTATATGAAATTATTTGAATTTGATTGCAAAAGCTACAAATTAATTATCAGTAAAAGCTACAATTACTTTCATTAAACAAACAGAGCAAAAATGTGCTTTATAATAACAGATACATAAAGAGAATTGGTTATAGTTTTTTTTTGAAGTCTCTGTAAAGTAGCACAGAGACAATACATAAATTCCTGGCTTGGCTCCCAGCCATCTGTCCTTGTCTAATGAGCCTCCAGCCACCTGCAGGTTACCCTGACACTCCAGGAACCAAGGGTGATAATTAACTCACACCATCATAGTATTTGATTAGCAAATCCTTCTGGAAAGCTGCATTGAACACTTTAAGAAATGTCTGCTAGAGTCTCTCCTGTGTATCCACTCCATGCTGAAGCCTGATGTCAACACTTGCTCTTTTTATACCTTGGTCTTTTAGGAACCTCAGTTCTTTTGTCTGTTTCCCCCCATTCTGTAATTCAGTAATGGGGTGGTATTCTTCACAATACAGATAAATGGCAATGTGCTTTTCTCTTGCCTTATGCAATCAGGTGACTTGCTGAGGACTGGACTCTATTTGCAATATTGTATTTTGTTTTTCTAAGCATTTTCTTGAGTTCAGCATAGTCTCATCTATTTCTGACTTTCCAAAAATTATTTTTTCATTTGCCTTTAATAGCAGATCTATTAGATTTGTATCTCTCACTAGATTTAAGTGGTCTAGGCAGCTATTTGGATTTTGAAAAATGTCTAACTATAGTCTCCCAAGGAATCTGCAGAGGTTTGACAGCAGGGTCTTCCATAGATGCCCCACCCGCCCCCAACATTAAGATCTGTGGATACTCATGACCCATATATAATATGGCATGACATTTGCATCTATCTTTCTGTGTGCCTTATATCATCTCTAGATTACTGAAAGCACCTAATTTAAGTAATAAATTTTACATAAATAATTGCTATACAATACCATTAAGTAATTATGACAAGAAAAAGAAAGTCGGTAGATGTTCAGTGTAAATGCACTTTTTTTCTGAATATTTCTATCTGAGTTTGTTGGAACCCATGGATAGCAAGGGCCAACTGTATTTTATGGCTGCTTAACTCAATCTTCAATCTTTCTGCATTACCCCACATTAATTCCCTCTCTTGTTCAATTCCATTTCTATTACATTTAGGTGATTTTTCTGAGGCCCATTAAGCAAAAATGCATTGTCTTAATTTAATGTTGGAAATGAGTTAAAGAAGATTCAAAATATTTACACAAAAATGAACAGTTTTCTACATCACTTCCCTGATAATAAATTTCTTAGAAACAAAATCATACAGGTAGTAAATCATTATGGATTCAAATGATTAGATAGAAGGCTTTCCAGAAACAATACTTGAAAATGAATTGTAAACCTTCAATTTGCATATATTGAGTCCTGTATGTGACCTTTGTACTCTAGATATCTGTAATGGTGGTGCATATTGACCCCTAAGGAACAGCTAAAATTTAGAAGTTCAGTCAGTTCTGAAGCCACTATCATTTTAAATTATTTGATATTTTTGTATTGGTTTTGAAGAACAGAGTTTCTGTAACCATGAGGAGGGTACCTATATGTTAGAGACTAGATGTGCAAATATGCCCTTATATATAAAGATAGAATTCCTTTGTGGATAATCTTGTTAAAACCAGAACTGTGTGCCCATTATCAGCATAAACCTAAGCCTCACTTCTGGGCATTTGGTCTATCTAATAGCTCCAATCTCAATGAGCATTGCCACACAGTTCAACATTGAATTATCTTAATTTTATATAATACCTTCATCTTTGTTAAAATGCAAATACTTTGTAGACTTTTATTAGCACCTATAACTCCAGATTATTTTATAAGCATGGAATTTAATGAAAGTGGGAAAAGAGAAGTGAGGATAAATCAATGAGAACTTAGTATCTTAATATTTTAGATTAAAAAATGGGCAAAGGAAATGCACAGAAAAGCTAGTTCATAGCATTTTGTACAATTTTATATAAACCCTAATTCCTGCTGTCTCTTGAGCTGTCCCAAAAACGAGCTGTTTTTGAGAAAAATAACCAAATAGTTTTCATCATTTCTTTTCATTCACCATTTTCCCCTCTCCTTTCTATAATGCAATGCTAACTTTTCATGGTCAGAATGACATTAATAATCTAATCCCTGTCTTTTGAGTCAGTCCACTTTCATTGTTGAACTATTCCAGCTTAGCATTATTTTTTTTAAATTAAGCTAAGAGTTTCCCTCTGCTGTAGTGATTTTCTCGGAAGAAATTCAGTAGAACTTGAATCATTTTACTTGAAAAATTTTCAGATAATTTGAAGGAACTGCTGTGTTTCCTCCTAAGTCTTCATACTTAATATATATATATATATAATATATATACTGATTATATATATATAATATATATATATATACTTAATATTAATATTTTCTTGGATTTAATATGATACTAAAATCCAGGGGTTGTTCATCCATACCGATCAAATCAATCTACTTTGGAATCATGTGGATATGACCCCACTGGTTCTTCAGATGAGCATGTTTTCTTCCTCAGAATTGCTGGCTGGAATAAAATATCACAGGCTGAGAAAGCCTTTAAATTGTTAGTGCAGTTTTACACAATATCATTAAAGGAAATGAGAAATCCAGTTTTTCAAGCATTTCTGAATTTGTAGAGTTAGAAAATATACATGATTGGAGAGTCCAAAGGTATAATTGTGTTCATTGGCCACTGGTAAACACATTTCAAGAATAAAAATTAAAACCTTAACTCTTTTTCTTCCTTCTAAGAATAAACTAATCACATTGTCTGAGAAAAACATTTTCTTATTCATAAAATGACTTTCTTACCTTATATAATCCTTTGGTATCTTATAATGCTTTTCTTACCAAATTTTATATTTCTGATTAGGTTTCAAGTCTATTTTATGAAATTTTATATTATCCATAGCATAGTTAATAGAAAAGTAGAAACTATAACAATGATTAAACCAAAAGTAAAACAGCAAAAGAGATTATATGGGATGGACAAATGCCAGTAATTCAAGCAACCAGCCATCAAAACAAACAAAATTGGTCTGCTCCAGATTCACTTTTAAACAGGCATTTAATGTTCTGCTCTCAGTATTTGAGGTTCATGTTTGAGTCAGGCAAATGGAAATTGTTTTTGCCTTATTTTGACAAATTAACTGAAAATATTATTTACCATTTTGTTAAAAATTCCTATATTAAGACTCATACAAAAACTGAGATTTCTCATCCACACATGACAAACCAAAAATATATGCAACCAATAAAATATAAGTCTCTAATCTGCAACATCTAAAAACTAACAGTAGCAACAGGGATGGAACTGGAGGACATTATGTAAAATGAATTAAGTCAGTCACAGAAATATACATAATACATTTGCATTATGTCTGTTTCCACTCATATGTGGGGAAAATATAGTTGAACTCATAGAAATAAAGGGTAGAATAGTGGTCAATAGAGTCTAGGAATGATAAGTGGAGGAGGTTAGAGAGAGGTTTGATAATAGAAACCAAAATATAGCTGCATAGAAGTAATAAGTTCAATTATCATATAGCACAGAAGAATAACTATAGTTTACAACAATGTATTATATATTTCAAAATAACTAGAAAAGAGATGTCTGTAAATGATAATTATCTTGATTTTATCATTGCAAATTGTTATACATGTATCAATTATCACATCCATTAATATGTACAATTATTATGTGTCATTATGCAAAATGAATGAACCAGGAACATCCATTAATATGTACAATTATTATGTGTCATTATACAAAATGAATGAACCAGGAGCATGGTGCAGTGGCTCACACCTGTAACCCCAGAAACTAGAGAAGTTGAGACAGAAGCATCACAACTTAGCAAGACTCTAATCAACCTAGTGAGACCCTGCCTAAAAATAAAAGATTAAAAAAGGGCTGTGGAGGGCATTTCTGATGAGAATGAAAATAGGCCCTTTTGGAATGTAAACTTGGGGATGCTCCAAAATTAATCAAAATGACTGTATTAGCTCTTGACCTGGAATTTGGTCTTAACTAAACAGTACAAAAGAGAAATAAAAAGCCACAGATGTTAATTACCTAATTATTTATACTATTTGAAAATGGGGAGCAGTTTAAAGACTACCAACAGGGTTGCTGAAGTAATGGAAATAGATGAATTTGATCATTCAGCTGTGGAGCAGTGAAAGGCTAAAGTGATCTTACATCCTCAGAACAGATATAAGTACAAAGTGGGTTGAATTTTTTTTAGAGCACAACTGGAGCAGAATCAAAATTTGAAATATATAGTCCTCTGGGTCATTTCTGGAAATGCAGAGTAGGTATCAGATAGTTAAAATGCCTAAAATGTGTAAGGAATTTACTGATCCCAATGCATAATCTCTTTTTTTTTATAATCAGATCACTCATAATATGATTTAGCTTTGAAAGAAAGGAAAGTGAGATAGATATTATTGATACTCCCATTTTTTGATCATAAGCTTGAAGGTCAAAGAGGTTAGGGGATTTAATCCTCACTAGTCCTATATTCATAAAAGACAAATCTTTCACTGGTGTTCCATGATGCAGCAGGTGGAAATTTCACAAGACTAATGGCAGACATCATATTTAGGTGAAAATATGTCTTTATTTAGAAACAGAAACCCATCTCAAGAAGAAGGCAAACCAATAGGGCCTGGGGAAACAACGAATGGCCTATTCTCACCTGGGACTTACCATATCTTTTCCACTATTTTTGAGAGAGAGATATAGGGAAGTGGGAGGAGGTCCTTGGACCTAGCTTGTGTGAAAGAACAAATAAAGTAACTTATATGCAAACTAAAAAAGAGGTCTGATGTAGTTCAGTACCAGCATCCCTATGTTCAATCCCCAGTACCTAATAAATCAATTAATTTAATTAAAAGTAAATAAATCAATAAGAAATTATCATGCAAAATTTCAATGAATTCCTAAAACCTACAACAACAAAAAATAAAACATCCAAAATGAAAAGGGGAGAAAAAGAAGAAGAATAGGGAATTCAGAAGACAGAAAGTAAACAGCTGTCATCGTGTTAGCTACCTTGATTAAAAAATCGCCCCAGAGGCTGGAGCCGTGGCTCAGCAGTTTCAGTGCTTGCCTGTCATGTGTGAGGACATGGGATTGAACCCTAGCACCACATACACAACAAAGTATCATAGCCTCTATCTTTCTCTCTTTCCCTCTCTCCTTAAAAAAAAAAAATCAACCCATGTTTGAGGAAGTTAAAATGTTAAAATGCTTATTTAATTTATCACCAAATCCTGTGAGTTAAAATGCTTTGTGTCTATTTGAGACAAGCATTAGAAGGTTGAGTGAGACCTAATGCTGGAGAGAATTTTGGGTAAGCGGAACACCTGTATGTAGTTAGTAGGAGTAATAGCAGATGGTACTTTCTGGTATAAGATTATTTATATGCCAGAGTAGTCCCACTGGAGAAAATTTCTAGTAATTCATGGAGGATAAGTGCAGAGAAATGTATGGGATCTCATCTAGTAAGCAGTTGTAGGCAATTTATGTGTCTATTACCTATAAAACAGGAAAAAGATTCAGAAGTACATGGATAGAATTTTGTAGAGCAATTAAAAGAAATATGTCTAATAGACATAAGGTAGCATGGATACATGGTTTTAAAAAGTGGTAAAGAAATAAATAGAGTTTTATGGAAAAGCATTCTTCATGTAAATTAAACAAAAATTACTGCCACATGCTTTACAAATATCCAATGGAGTGAATAAGATAATCACAAGGAATGAAATGAAGGTGGGAATTTGACAGGAAGATAAAAAAGCAAATGACATAGAGATACCAACCTTACATATGGCAGCATGAGCATAGTATACCATACACTAAACATATAATTAATTCTATGTCTCTATTCTAAAAGAGAAACAGTTCTCTTAGAATTAGGTTCCAGGAAAACTATGCTTTTCCTCTGATGCTATAAATGATTCCTTTCATTAGCTCATCAATTTTAAATTCTTTTAGAAATGAGAAATGATAGAGAACTCTATGGGGTTATCTGAATAACAGTAAAAGAACATTGGTTCTCTCTCCAAGTGCACTCCCACGTATATATCTTTCCCATTTTTCTGTTTATCCCCTTTTAATTTTGGAGGAGGAAAAGTTATCGCCAGTACTACAGCAAATAAAATAGGAACATTTTGGTAAAATAAGACATTGAAGTTAAAAGAAGCGCTTTCCTTTGAATATGAAATGTCCTTCAGAGGTCAATGTGTTAAAGATTTGGTCCCTAGTGTGTCACTTTAGGGAAGGGGTGGGGCCTTTAAAAAGTGAAGTCTAATTGGAAGTTAATGCAACTGCAGGGGAGGAGTATGTTCTCAAAAAGGATTATGGGACCTTGGTCTTTCTCTCCCTCTGTCTTTCACATCTAGTCCGGAGATGAATGGGTCTCCTCTATCATGTTTTCCTTCCCTGATGAACTCCCAGGATGCACTATGCTATTACAGGCTCAAAGCAACAGGGCCAATGGGGCAGAGACTAAAATGTCCAAGGTGAAGTCAAAATAAACCTTTCCTCTTCAGAACTGATAAATCTGAGGTGTTCATTAGAGTAACAGATAGCTAACTAACACAAAAGATGAGTATTTTCTTAAAAAAGCAGAGTTTGTTAGTTTGTTTTCTTTGCACAATGAATATCAAGCTACATGGAAGTTTTTCACTTGCCAGAGATACAGAGGGATAGAATTTCAGGAAGAGAGGTGATAAAACAAAGTCATGTGACAAAGGGATTCCACATTATTTGTTTTTTATTTGTATGTGTGATAGACTGTATGTTAACTGAAAAGGAAGTCAGGAAAATAAGATGTAATTCAGATCTTTTTTGTGATTGTCTACTAATTTGTTTTTTATAATGATTTTTACCAATATTCACTTATTTGCATAACAATTATTTTTAAAAAGAGAAGGAGAGTGAGAGAGAGAGAGACAGAAAGACACACAAAAACAATTTTTATTGACTTTTTCACGTGGTCTTTGTTGCACTTAGTTGTGCACATGGGTGCTGGGGTTTAAACTTGTGTACTTGTGCATGCCAGGCAAGCTCCGCAACTCCCAAGTCACCACTTCAGACCCCATAAAAATTATTAACAAATTAAAATTAAAAATTTTGCTAACTTGAAGATGCCTGTCTGCAGAATCATTGAGAGATCAGACAGGAAGAAGTTGCTAGAAATAAATGGAACAGCTTAATGCTATGTTGGGTAGACTTGAATGCAAATTATTTAACGTTAAGCCCAGAGCTCTTTCAAATATATTTCATCTGTGTTTCTAAAACTGATAATTTGTTCCAAAGCATTTTTAAACTGTAAAATACTAAATGAATGGACAGAATTAGTTTGTTGATACACCAGATATCCAAACATAATTTCTCAACTCCAAATATTCCATTATGCATTCAGTTTGGTCATTTGGAGAATGATATATCAAATTCTAGTTTATAGTTGAATGTTTTATAAGAAAATACAAAACAGTGGCAAACTGGAGAAATATTTTATAAAACATGTAGTCTGATTTACTCATATTTAATAAAATTCTACCAATCTTAAATGATAGATATCTCCCCACAGAAATACTTAAGAGAGTAGATTTATAGATTAACTATCCCTTGTCGCTACCTCAGACATCCATCCCTGAGGCGCCGGTGGGACAATCCGCTGGATTGTCCCCTGGGAGCTGATCAGGAGGAGGATGAGTGCCGACAGCTGGGACCCGGGCCTCTCCTCGTCCAGGGACCCCTTCCCTCCCAGCCGGGGAAACGAGGCAACCACACGCAGCTGATGGCAGCTCAGAATCTGTTTATTATCAAGGCACACGGGTTTTTATAAGGAGGGGAGAAGCCAAGGAATCAATAATTCTTCTAAGGGAGTTGCCAGGGGTTATGCAGATTTCGAATACAGACAGAAGTTAGGAACATTCTGTGGTCAATACATTCTGACCAACCCTGTTTTACCTTTGCATGACAATAGCAAGCTCAACAAAGCACAATCCAGCCCTGAAGGAGCCCAACAAACAGTAATACGATCACTCCAGGGCAGCTGATGAAATGGAATGAAGGTCAGACCCCAACAAGCCCTTATCAAACTTGTTGAATGCAACTTTTAGGCTTCAGGGCCTGGAGTCTGATCTAGCCACACTGAAAATACTCATCAGAGTCCTTAAAACTTGTAAAAATTCCCCTTCTGCTCAGGCTGCCAAGACTGCACAGCTGAATTTATGATCAATTACAGTAACTCTGTGCATTTGGCATATTTACATCTCATTCCCTCCATATAATATTTGAACTTAACATTTAAGTGGTTTTATTTTATATGTCCTTTACTGTAATCAAGCTCAAACTTTAATAGGAGATATAAATTAAAGCTTCAATAAACAAAAATTAAATGAATAAATATGCTTTTGGTTAAAGAGTTTGGAGAGAGAACATAGTCTTTATTTACACATATAGAGTACTTAGAAAATATCCTCACTCAAGAAGTTTCTCAAAAAAGAGGTGCAGAAGGAAAAGACAGGAAGTAATGTTGAGGAAAAAGTGGAGTGAAGGAGGGAAGTGAAAAACAGATGCAGTTCTAAAATGCAGGTAGAGCCATCAGACCCCTGGGCATTTGAGAAGCTATTTTAGTGCCTCATATATTTTTATGAAATGCGATCCTTACGTAAACATGAAAATTATCATTGGTTACATTTTCCTCATTATAATGATGAGGAAACTTAAAAGTAAATTATCTCTTCTGTCTTCATATATTCAGCAAGAACGGCCAACAGGGTTGTTTGACAACAAAACTCTTAGAAAAAAGCAGAATTGATTAAAAATATTTTTTTAAAGATGATTTTAGGTTAGGGTAATTAGAGATGATTTCTTAGAAGAAACAAATTATGGAAGGGAAAACACGAGAGCAACATGATCATCAGCAGCAGGACTGGGGCACTGAGGGGGGCGTGTGGGACAGTGAGAGGAAATGGGAAGGCAAGTACATTGCTTCTTCAGCAGTCCCAATTTTAAGGTATTCACCAACTTCCTTTAGAGATTTTATATTTGTGCATAACCCAAAATATGATTTAATATTTTCTTTATATCAATTCTCTTTTTTATTTGAATAAACTAATTCATGAAGAGAACACTAAAGCATGTCCACAAAAACTTGCTTCAAAAGTGAGAAGTTATAAACTAAGCGTGCTTATAAACTCTAACTAGCTATTAATGCCAACTAACTTAAGATTCTAAATCTGCATTCTGTTTTTTCCTTAGTTTTATGAAAAATAATATCAATAATAGCTAAAAGAATTTGAGTCTGTATTATTTGATAGATACTCTGTGTTCAACACCACATTTGATTCTAACAACAACTTATTGAGGTATGGGCTTTTATCATCCTGTTTTAGTCAGCTCATTTGCTGCTCTGACTAAAGACCTGAGAACAATGTTAGGAAGAAAATGTTATTTGGGGGCTTATGGTTTCAGAGGTCTTAGTCCAGAGACAGCTGGCTCCATTCCTCAGGGTGCAAGGTGAGGCTGAACATCAAGACGGAAGAGTGTGGTGGAGGCAAGTGGCCTCGAGTCATGGCTCTAGGAAACAGAGAGAGAGTCTCCACTCACCAGATACAAAATGTATGTATCCCAAAGGCACACTGCCAGTGGCCCACCTCTTCTAGTCACACCCTACCCACTTCCAGTGGTGACAGTTAATCCTCAGATGATCAATCCACTGATTGGTTTAAGGATCTCATAAACTAATCATTTTACCTCTGAGCCTTCCTGCATTGTCTGACACATGAGGTTTTTGGTGACACCTAGTATCCGAACCATAACACATCCCTTCCTTAAGGAGAAGAAAATAGTAACAAGAAGATTTAGTAAGTAAATGAAAGATAGATGTGTAGTAGCTATAACTGTTACTAATCCATGAATTAAAGGTGTTCCATGGGGCTGTGAAAAAAACTGACTTTCAACAATGAGGTTCCATGCTATGCCAAGATAATTCTTAATGTGCTAATGTCTCAAGAGATGTTACCTTTTCTTACCAGTGGCAGTTCCTGCACGCTTGGAAACATTAAGGGAAGGTTTATAATCATAAAATTAAAACATTATTATTTTTGTGAGCCAGTGACATTGTATTTGGGGTACAAGCACATTGCTATGCACAGTACAGGGGGCAAGGAGAAGCATCATTGAGTTCCTTTATACTTTCATTGATCTAGGATTCACACAGAGAAACAAATGAAAAATAAAGTATAAAGTCACCTGCAAAGGTCATAGAAGAGGATCCCAATTTTTATACCAAAACATGACTATTGGGGAGATAGTATGACAAATTAAACAAGGACTTTAAATTCAGGTCTTCAGAAGGGACTTCATGTGTAGCATGCTATTCTGCTCCATTGTTTCTTTCAACGGAAAAAAGTGATTTCTACAAAGGTTTCTGTTTCATATGCTGATTTATGTAAAATGTTTGTGTTTCTCTATATGTGTAACTAGAGAAGATCATAGAATTCTTAGGAATCATAAGGGTCCTGAATTGGGAACTTGTGTAATCTAGATTAATATTATCACATTTACTCAATATAATGCAATTAGACTTATAAATAAGAAAAGTGAAAGCATTTAAATACCTCACTGCTTCCTTCTATCCTAATAAAGTGAATTTGCACCATAGTCAGAATCATAATCTCCTGAGTGGTGCTGCAATTTCCAGAGAAGAGAAGACCGACCTTACAGGGTTCAAGTGAGAAGACTTTTGAAGGCAGGACAGAAAAAACAAAAATTTTATTCTAAGAAGAGTTGGCCTTAACAGCTGGTAGTTCTTCACTTTTATAAGAAGGCTAACCATAAATAGCGCTTGTTGACAAATAAGGCTTCCTGCTCTATGTAATTTGGTGTAATTCAACAGGTCTGTTTCCTACAAATCCTCCTTGATCTCTAATAGTGGTATATTAGACATCAATTAAGTAAAACTCACAATGTCCGGAATAGAATGCACTAAACATTAGCAACAGATAACATACTACTGTGATAAAGATTAACTAGTCCAGGTATATAGTGCAGTCATTGGACAAAGCATGGGAAGTGAGGGGCAGGTTTAGCACAAGGTGTTACTATGAGAAAATACAGAAGAATCCAACATATTGAAAAACCCCAAAAGTACTGCATCAGTTTTTTTTGGGAAGAAGTGATCACAGAAAGGAAGACAGAGCTGTGCTAAACAACAACAAAAAAATATATAAATATATCACATGTTTTTGTTAAGGGTAGCTTCTACATAATATATGTATAGGCTATAAGTCATTCAAGCTGTTTAGATAGAGAGTAAATGTAAAAGCCTGTCACCATGACCCTTTCTATCAATAACCTCTGTTCAAGTTATTTACACTCAATTTCTGTCCATTGGCAAGGAAAATTGTGAAAACGGTCACCCTGTACTCACATAAGTGAACAGTACTCACATAAAATAACAGCTTATTTCTTCCCTAGGGTAACACTCCCTTATCTTCAAGGGTAGAGTACAAGTTTGAGACTATTAAGTAAGATTTTCCTCTGTTATCATTATACACTGTGCTTATTTCTATCAAGCCCCAATGATCTGGCATGGTCCAACAAACAGCAATAACCATAGGACAAGACAGACAAACAAATGGTCCATGTATGAATTGCTACAAAACTTCAGGGGTTCAAGTAATTTTAGTAAATATGATGTCAGGGAAACTTCACTTTGGAGCCAGTTAAAGCATCAATGTGTGGATATGGGCAAATCAAGAAGGATGCACCCAATTGCATGAACAGCATGATCAAGTGTATGGCAGTAAGGGAGAAATGTGATCAAAACTCCCATTCAGTAGTCTTTTCTTGATTCATGTACCCAAAGCATTTTTTAAAGTCTCATTATTTTTTTTAACCTAACATATTGGAGAGAAAATCAAAGCAGAGGAGAAGACACAACAATATGTAAGATAAATCATCTGGACCCCTGTGTTGCTAAGGCAACTTCTGTACACAGAGGGAAGGAAGGGAATGCTATTTACCAGCAAATGATTGAATCATATATACCTCTAATAAAAATGTGTTAGCTCGAGCTGTTCAAGCCAACAAGTGCCTACAGTCCTATGAATGTGTTCATGATTGTTTTGTGCATTCTACTTTACCTAACAAAGTACAATTGATTTTATTCTAGCAAGCAACAATTTGATTTTTTAATACATTCATATTGATAATGAATTCTTATAGCAGCACGTTTCATTTTCTTCTCTAGATAGATAACATGTATACAAGGACATGAATATTCTAGACAGGTATATTTGTCCAATATCTATTGAGCCTGAAAAAAGATGCATGTTTTCAAAAGCTGTTTTTGCCAGCCTGGACATTCACATACCTAAGCATGACGATTAAACCCATGTTCAGTACTTTCCCCAAAGTTCTGTAAATGTCAGTGCATGTTCCATAAACTGAAATACATTGCAGTAAGGTTAAGAGAATATCGTTGTTAATGATGTCCCTACAAGTGCACTTGTAATTTTCTTGTAAGAGTTATTGGCTGAGGGACATTCCCAAGCCATATGGACATATATTCTCTAGTCATTATGGAAATTCTATTGAGAGCATTGGTATTCTCATATCTTTCTATGGGCTGCATGGGGAACATAGAATGTTCTCAGTTTGCCTTTTTTCTTTTGAATCATCTTCCGAGAGGACCAATGTGGCATGCAAAATGAACTCTTTTCTTGGGAATGGTTTGGCACTACTTTTAGGTTTATTTTCCATTTAAACTGGATCATTACATCTTTTAAGTTACCATCATTCAAGATGCTTTTACAATTCGGTGCCAGGTGGCTGCTCCTGGAAAACCCTTGGTCCCACTTTACACCTTAACATGCGAATCGCAATCATGAGGATCTCCAAGTAAGAAGAATCAGCTCATGAATCTGGGAGAAGACACTCCAGGGTATTTCACCACAGACCAAAGTACTTACACTTTAATGGAACAGGCTGGTGCATTCCAAAATTATTCCAGAATCTTTTTTAAGAATCTTTTCAGATCCTAGTATTTCTACTCACTTCATGCGTCCTCCATGAAACTCGATAGAGGGACACTAATTCCACAGCACAATCTTTCTTATCTGAGCATCTCAAAGATTTTGTATTTATTTATAACAGTCATTCAGATGCCACATCACTACTTTATTATTTATTTCATGTTGAAAACATTTGAGAGTCAATTTCTTTATAAAGTAATTCTTTTGGTTATTTGGCAACATTAAAATACGTTAAATTAAATACATTTGTCAACACTAAAATGCAGTTCTAAAGAAGAACTCCCCAGGAAAAAGAACATACTGTAGCCAATTTATCAACTAATAAATGAAATGTTTGTTTACATTTATATAATGCAACCACCAGAAAAATAAGGTGAATTGTCAGACTTATAAGGTTATGATCTGGAAAAGATGGGATTTGATTTCAGGTAAATTAGTTATTTTTTTTTACTTGTTTGTTTGTTTCTGTTTTTGGTAGTGGGGAATAAACCCAGAGGCTCTTAACCACTGAGTCACACCCTATTCCTTTTTATTTTTTATTTCAAGACACAGCCTTGCTATGTTTTACAGCTTAGAACCTGGATAAATTGCTATGGCTAGTCTTGAACTTGCAGTCCTGTCTCAGCCTCCCGATTCTCTGGGATTACAAGCATGTGCCACTGCATCTGGCCAAATTAATTATTTGTAACATTAGAGAAGAACCTAAGTAGCTGTATAATGAACTTTGACTGAACCCCTGTATAATTCTAATGAAAATTGTGAATACATTTTGACACTATATCATCTCCCATCTGCAATCAGTGGTAAATTTCTCGTAATTTATAAGACCATAGTCACAACTCACTGAAGGTCAAAATGCTGGGTGATACGATATGGACTTTAGAGCTGTTGTCATAGTTTATAATTTACAGCAGTCCTTTGATGTGAGTAATACAATCCTCATTTCATAGTTGAGAATCTGAGTCTTGGGAAGATTGAAGTTATCTTCTTTAGGCTATATAACTGGTAAACTGAGGACCATTTCTCTTGAAAACTAAGTTTATCCCATTTGCAATACTGCCTTAAATTCTAATCTTTTCACTCTGTCTTTCTTCCTATCCTCTATTCATCCCTGCATGCATTCTCTCTTTGTTATTCTGTGCAGCTGTTATTCTGCTCCATAGGACTTTTTCACTCTAGTTACTATTCCAAAGCTCACAGTTCTCCATGCTCTGTGGAAATTCCTCTAGAGCATAGTTCATCTTCATCACTCACTTCCCCGGTCAAAATCTTTTAAATAGCTGTTTCTCTGATATTTGATAAATCAAATCTGATTTATTTATCTTGTCCCCAAAGATCAATCCTAATTTTAATTCTAACACTGTCTTCTACAACTGTTTCACCTTCAGATTTACTCAAATGGAAGGGCATATCTGGTAATTATGCAGTGTACCCTGTGCATTCTAATACCACATATTTTTTTCCTGTTTTCTTCCAGTTCTGCCTAATGATAAGCCAATTGTGCTTAACATCTTAGTTTTAAAGTCCTCTCTCTCTTCTCTCATGGCAATTGCTAATTCTTGAATCCGTCTGAATCCCCATAACAGCTATCCAATTTCTCAGTTACAAAATTTATTATCATTTTTATAGCACTGTGCACATGTATTATCTACTCCATTAGCATTACAGATTTTTTAATAACTGAGACCTTCAACTCTCTACAAACCCATTTGAATTTAGCCCATCCCATTTCCTGACTTGCCTAACTTCCATTTCTTTTTTTTATTGAGAAATTTATTCTTTGAACAATCATACAAGTTTTTAACAAAATAATATAAATTGTATATAGATTCTGAAGATTAGATTTACCCCCAAGAGTGCCCCCCCCAATTATCCACCTGTATCCCTTGGTTCCCCTTCCCACAATATCTCTAAAAATGTATTAGGTTGTATAACATTACACCTTATCTGGATTTAACAACATGATAATAGACCACCTTTCTCAATGGCCAGAGTCTAGTTCCAGCCTCCACAGATGAATGAAAACATTCGACCCTTGGTTCTCTGGGTTATGCTGATTTCACTCACCATGATTTCTTCCATAGCCATCCATTTACCTTCAAAGGCTGCAAATTGTTTCTAATTGCTGTGTAAAAGTCCATGGTATATATGAATCACAGTTTTTGGATCCATTCATCCAGTGAGGGACATCTGGGTTGTTTCCATAATTTGGCAATTGTAAATTGAGCTGCTATGAACATAGATATTGCTGTGTCACTGAATGTGCTGATTCTAAATCCCCTGGAAAAATACCCAGGAGCAGAATAGCAGGATTGTATGGTGGGCTCATGCCTAATTTTTTGAGGATTCTCCACACTGCTTTCCAGAGGGGCTGTACCAGTCTGCAGCTCCACCAACAGTGTGTTAGCGTGCCTACCTCACCACAGCCCCTCCGGCATCTATTATTGTTTATTTTCTTCATTTTTGCCATTCTGACTGGCATAAGGTGATATCTTAATGTAGTTCTCATTTGCATTTCTCTGATTACTAGTGATTTAGAGCACTTTCTCATGTATTCATTGACTTGATCAATGTCCTCTGTTGAGAAGTTTTTATTTAGTTCTTTGGCCCATTTATAAATTGGGTTGTTTGTGTTTTTGTAGTTGAGATTTATGAGGATTTTGTAGATTCTGGATATGAAGCCCCTGTCAGAGGAATCATAGTCCATGATTCTCTCCATTTCCTTAGGAAACCTCTTGACTCTTTTGATTATTTCCTTGGCAGTACAAAACTTTTTAGCTTTATGGCATCCCTTTCACTGATTTTTTTTGTTGTTGAGAGATTTATTATAGAACAGCCATACAAGTTTTTAACAAAATAATATAAAATGTGTATAGAGTCTAGATATTAGAATTACCCCCAGGAGTGCCCCCCCCAATTACCCACCTTTTTCCCTCCATTCACTGATTTTTGACTTTACTTCCTTCATTTTAGGAGACATGTTGAGAAAGTCTTCACCTACTCCCCAATGCTGAAGTGTTGGATCTAATTTGTCTTCCGTCAGTTGCAAGGTAGCTGGTTTAATTCCTAGCTCCTTGATCCATTTTGATTTGATTCTTGTGCAAGGAGAAAGATATTGATCTAATTTCAACTTTCTACAAGTGGCTGACCAGTTTGACCAGTTGAAGAGGCTTTCTCTCTTCCAAGTAATATTTTGTCTCCCTTTGTAAAAAATCAGATATTTAAAGATTTGAGGGTTTGTTTCAGGGTCTTCTATTCTTTTCCATTGGTCTTCTTTCCTATCTTGATACCAGTATCATGCTGTCTTTGTTACTACAGCTCTAACCTACCTTCCATTTCTAAAAGCATTACTTGACTTTGCTTACCTGATCCAGTTCTGTCATTCTGGGTATTGATTGCTGAGACTGGACCTCTACTGTACAATACATGGCCATCCTGATTTCCTAGGTGCTATTCCTGTTTTCTTGGGATTGTCCTGATTTTAACCCCACAAGGCTGAATCAGGAGATACTTTAGACCCAGGTGAACTGGGATGGTTGGTAACTATTTACTCCCTGAAAATTATCTCCTCCTCCATAGTTGGCTTTTAACCAGAAAACTGTTTACCAAATTCTATCTGATTCATAGCCTATATCTTATTTTTCTAGACTAATCATAGGATTCTGTTCTCTAAACTCTGGCAATGTGACCTGCTGAGTTTTCCCCAGAGTCTGGCCATTTTTTCCTTTTCCACAACAACTTAGGTTCATATCTTTTCTCTATTTCCAGGACTTATATGCTGACTTTTTAAAATGTAGTGTTGTTATTGAAGCTTTATCTACGGTACTATATGACTCCAGTCAGGATGTTGCTTCTAGTGTTATGTGGACCATAAAGATCTTTCAACTACAGGCATGGTAGTTTGTCATATAATTCCTGTGTATTTTCAGGATTCAGATTTCCCACTCTAATTTCTAAGATTTTTTCCCTTTTCTTTTTTCTTGAGGAAGTCTGTCACATTTGAAACAATTTAAAGAACAGGCTTTTAACTGGTTGTTTGATGTTTGTTAAGTTTCAGATTCCTCATCTATAAAAATTTAGTATTAACTTTCTGCTGTCTCCTTTAAAAGAATTAAACAAGATGGAGAAAAAAACAATATTCCAATGTCTGTAATTGTTCAATGAATCATAATTTACCATTAGACAAATATAAAAGCAGAGGTGTTATTAACAAAAAGAGAGTGGGTACTCTGACTGCAGCCTTGGCAGGTGAGCAGGACACCTTGAGAACCCTGTACCTGGACTCCACCCCACTGCCAAGCATTTATAGGAATCCACCCAAGCCCCAGTAGGCATGCTGGATGCTCTGAGAACCCTGCACTAGTACCCTGCCCTGTCAGTGAGCGTGCCCAGGACTCCGGCTCCAATGCCTGGACCCCACCAGCCGCTGAGCATGCTCTGGACATCTACCATGGTCCCAGCACCTACGCAGGACACCTCTGATGACCCCATGTTCAGAACCCACCCAATGTGGCTGAGCATACCCAGAATTCTACTCTTGCCCCAGCAGGTGTGTGGGATACCCCGAGAACTCCAGCCCCATGTTTTAACCAACCCCCTCACCCCCACCGAGCACACACAAGACTCCATCCCGGCCCCAGAGGGTGTGCAGAATACACAAAGGACCCTGCACCCAGACCAAGCCCTGCCGCCAATCATGTGCAGGATTTGACACCAACCCTGAATGATGCGTGGAACAACCTGAAGACCCTAAGCCCAGAACCCACAAGACTGCTGAGCATTCATAGGACCCTGGACACATGCCAAGACGCTACCACATTTGTTTTGGCCTGCCCCATGTCTCCGGTACCCCAGGACCCAGCAACACACCTCTACTGCATAGCTTCAACAACCCACTGGGCTGCTCAGCAACCCACAAGTTTCCAAATCTGAGACCTGGAAGCTAGATACAAAAGGTGCAACAAAACAAGGATCCAGGCAAAAGCAGCTTTCTGGAAGAAGGCCATCATCAGAGAAATGGTGTGTGATCCAACCCTTTGACCTGAAGGAAGACACAAGAGGAGACTTGTTTTATTTCCACACAGGGAATGTTAATACAAAGATCCAGGAGAAGCTTATCAAAGATGAAGAATCAAACTAGAAAAGGTGCATCTCAAACCCACAACTCCACTACCAAGGAAACCATAGACAAGGAATGAGAGGAAAACCAAGAAGAATTATCAATTTTATAATTACTAAAAGGAACAATGAATTAGTCAAAGATTTAATGAAGGGACTGAGTGAGAAAACTCAAGAGATGAAGACCTCTATTATCAAATAAATACTGTAAAAGAAAGTAACTGAGCCAAATCTGCAGTCAATCACATCATAGCAGTGATGGAAGAATTTAATCATAGATTAACTTCAGTAGAAAACAGAATTTCATATTGAGGAAAGAACTTCCAATAATGAAGATAGGCTGAATAAGTTTGAGTGCACAGATGATGAAAAAGAAAAGGAAAATTCACAGAACACAAGCAGAGTTTTTAAAATGTCTGGGATGAAATCACAAGAAAAAACCTAGGAGTAATTAGAATACAGGAAGAAATTAAAAAAAAGCAAATGAATGGTATGAAGAGAAAAAGCGCACAACATTCAGAGGGACACCAACAAGTATCATGTCTGACTTTTCAGCTCAGACTCTAGAAACAAGAACATCATGGAAGGAAATCTTTCAAATTTCTGAATAACCATAATATGCAACCAGGAATTCAATACCTAGAAAAACTCAGCTTTAAACTCAATGGGAAAATAAGAACATTTCATGATAAGAAATTTCATGATAAGAAGATTCATGAAGAGAAAACCAGCGTTACAGAGAATCTTCAAAGATAAACTCCAGATAAAACAACAAATGAACACTCCTCAAAACCCACAAACAGGAAATTCAATAAGGGCACATGCTATAAATAGACAACCAACACAGCACAGATCTTACACGTAAAACTGTGAACTAAAACCACATAAGTATCCTAAGACTGAATGTGAATGGTCTCAATGCATCACTCAAAAGACACAGATTACCAGATTGGATCAAAAAAACAAAATCCAACAATGTGTTCTTTACAGAAAACCCACCTCACAGCCACCTTACACTCAAGTTTGAGGGTGAAAATATGGGGAAAAATATAGAAAAAACATAGCCCAAGAAAGTCAGCTGGTGTTGTAATACTTACATCTGACAAAATAGATTTTAAGCATAAACTAATAAGAAGAGAAAAAAAGACCACTACATACTAGTAAAGAGAACAATAAACAGGAAGTTATATCCATAGTAAATAAATATTCTCCAAACACCAACACTCCTGACTATGTATATAAATTACTCCATGATATAAAAACTCTTGAAGACCTCAACACAACAATACTTGGAGACTTTAATACTCCTCTATCACCAACAGAAAAATCATCAAAGCAATAAATCTCTAGCCTAAACAACTCCATAAATCAAATGGACCTAACATACCTCTATAGAATATTCCACCCCACATTGACTGAATATACTTTCTTTTCAGCAGTGCATGGATCCTTCTACAAAATAGATCATATTCTAGTTCACAAAGGAAATCTCAGCAAATATTAATAAGTAGCTGTTATTCCATGTATCCTATCAGACCCTAGATATTAATAGCAAACTTTATAACAGAAAACACACACATACATGGAGATTGAATAACATGGTATTAAATAAAGAATGGATCAAAGAAGGCATGAGAATAGAAATCAAATAATTCTTGGAAGCAAACAAGAATGAAGACATAATGCATCAAAACCTTTGGGACATCATGAAAGCATTCTTTTTTTTTTTAAGTCAGAGAGAGGGATAGTAAGAGAGAGACAGAATCAACTTTAGTTTTTCATGTGTCTTTCATTGCACTGATATTTCATTGTGTATGTGGTGCTAGGGTTTGACCCTGGGTCCTCATACATGTCAGGCAAGCACTTTAACCACTGAGCCAGTGTTCCAGCTCTATGAAAGCATTCTTAAGGGAAAAATTAATAGGAATGAGTGCATACATAAAAAATCAAGAGAGATCTCAAATAAATAAGCTTATGCTCCTCTTCAAATCTCTAAAAATGGAAGAACAATCTAATTCCAAATCCAGCAGAAGATAGGAAATAATTAATCAGAGCTGAAATTAATGAAATTGAGAATCACAAAGCAATAAAAAGAATTAATGAAACATACAGCTGCTTCTTTGAAAAAATAAATAAAATTGACAAATGCCTAGCCAATCTCAATAAAAGAAGGAGAGAATTGAAGCAAATCAACAAAATTATGAGTGAAAATGGAGCACTCATCACTGAACCCAAAGAAATCTAATGAATTAACAGACAATATTTTTGAAAAACTATACTTCTCTAATTTAGGCAATCTGAAAAACATGGACAAATTTCTAGACATATACAATGTCCCCAAATTAATGCAGGAAGATAATGAAAGCCTAGAGTCCAATAACAGGCACTGAAATCCATACAGCAATTTAAAGCCTTCCAAAGAACCAAAGCCCAAGACCTGACAGATTCCCTTCTGAGTTCTACCACACCTATGAGAAGATGCTTACACCTCTCCTGATTAAGGTCTTCCAAGAAATTGAAAAGGAGGGAATTCCCCTAAACACTTTTCATTTTTTTATTTTTTAAAGAAAGAGGGAACAGAGAGAGAGAGAGAGAGAGAGAGAGAGAAAGAGAAAAGCAATCTTTATTTAGCTTTTCATATGACTTTTATTCCTAAGACACTTTGTTATGTCCTTGGTGCTGGAGTTTGAACTCATATCCTTGTGCTTGCCAGGCGAGTGCGGTAACCACTGAGCCACTGCTCCAGCCCCCTAAACACTTTTTATGAGGCAACCATAACTCTGATACAATACCTAAATATGGACACATCAAAGAAAAAACTACAGAGGTTCAAGATATAGAAACCAATAAATGTGATTCCTCACTTCAACAAAATTAAGGACAAAAAATATATAATCATCTCAATTGATGCAAAAAAGGTCTTTGGTAAAATCCAGCACCGATTTATGCTGAATCAAAGGAACTGAACTACGTAAAAGCCATATATCACAAATCCTCAGCTAGTATAATTCTAAATAGAGGAAAGCTGAAAGCATTTCTATGAAACTCAGGAACAAGACAAGGCTGCCCACTCTCACCACTTTTATTCAATATAGTCCTTGAGACTATACCCATAGCAATCATGCAAGAGAAAGTAATCAAAAGGATAAGAACAGGAAGTGAGGAAGTCAAACTATCCCATTTTGCTAATGACATGATCTTATATCTGAAAGATTGTTGCCTCCCAGGTGTCCCTGGGCAGCGGTCGAGGAGATCTGAACTAGCTGGATCATCCCGCCGGGGGCCGAATCAGGAGATGAGTGCCGGCTGGAACCCGGGTCCCCCCTCATCCGGGGACCCCTTCCCTCCCAGCCAGGGAAACGAGTCAACCACACGCAGCTGATGGCAGCTCAGAATCCATTTATTACCAAGGCACACAGTTTTTTATAGGGAGGGGAAACACAGACAAAAACTAGGGAACAGCCCATCCGTAAGACATTCTTACCCACCCTAATCTTTAACAAAGCACCACCTAGCAGCCCTTTCTGAAGGAACTTATGCAAATAGTAACAAGATCGCTCCAGCGCAGCAATGAAATGGAGTGAAGGTCAGACCCCAACAAAAGATCCTGAAAACTGCAAGAGAAAACTGTTTGAGCTTATAAACAGATTTAGCAAAGTGGCAGTCTGTAACATTAACACTCATAAATCAATAGGTTTCCAATATGCTAACAATAATAGGGCAAAACAAGAAATCAGGAAATTGGTCCCCTTCATGATATTATGAAAAGATTAAAATACATGGGTATTGATCTTGCAAGGGAAGTAAAAGACCTCCAAAATGAAAATTATCAATCATTTTAGACAGAAATTGAAGAATACCTGAGAAGATGGAAAGATGTTCCATGTTCTTGGTTGGGCAGAATTATTATAATTAAAATGGCCATTCTCCGCCAAACACCATACATATTCAATGTAATCCCCATCAAGATACCAATGTCATTCTTTACAGATATAGAAAAAGCAATTCTCAAAGTCATTTGGAAAAACAAGAAACCCAGACTAGCTAAAATATTACTAAGAAATACAAAAGAGGTGGTTTCACAATACCAGATTTAAAATTATACTATAGAACTGTAGTAACAAAAGCATGGTACTGGTATCACATTAGGAATGAAAAATCAATGGAATAGAATAGAAGTCTGAGACAAACCCACAAATCTTTAAACATCTGATCTTTGACAAAAAAGGTCAGAATATAATGTTGAAGGAACACAGCCTATTCAACAAATGAAGCTGGACAAACTTGCCTGCCATGTGTAGAAAGTTGAAATTATATCCTTATCTCTCACCTTGCACAAAAATCAAATCAACATGAATCAAGGAACTAGGCATTAAACCAGCTACCGTATAACTGCTAGAAGAAAAATTAGGACCAACACTCCAGCATATGGGAGTTCGCAATGACTTCCTCAACAAGATTCCCAAAGAGAAAGAATTAAAGTCAAGAAGTAATGAGTGGGATGCCATTAAACTAAAAAGCTTTTGCTCAGCCAAGGAAATGGTCAAAACTTTCATGAGTGAACTCACAGAATGGGAGATAATCATGGCCTGTCATTCCTCTGACAGGGACTAACACCTACAATTTTCAAAGGACTCAAAAAATTGAATATCAAAAATACAAATAATCCAATCAATAAATGGGCCAGAGAGCTAAACAGAAACTTCACAAAAGAGGAAATCAAGCAAGCCAATGAGTACATGAGAAAGTGTTCTAAATCACTAATAATCAGAGAAATGCAAATCAAAACTACATTAAGATTTCACTGCACAAATGAAGAATATAAATAATAACAGATGCTGGCGGGGTTGTGGGGAGATAGGAAAACTAGCACACTGTTGGCGGAGCTGCAGTCTGGTACAGTCACTCTGGAAAGCTGTGTAGAGTCTCCTCAAAATATTAGGTTTATATCCATCATACGAAACAGCTATCCCTCTTCTGGGTATTTTTCCAGAGGAGTTAGAATCAGCACATTACAGCAAATTCTATTTTCATAGCAGCTCAATTTACAATAGTTAAAGTATGGAACCAATCCAGATGCCCCTCACTGGATAAATGAATCCAAAACCTTTGATATGTGTGTGTATATATGGAGTTCTACTCATCTATTAGAAACAACTATAGTTCAGCCTTTGAAGGTTAATGGATGATAATGGAAGAAATCAAGCTGAGTAAAGTTAGCCAAACTGAGAGACTCAAAGTTAAATTTTTTTCCCTTATTTGTGGAGGTTAGAGCCAAACCCAGGCTTGGATGAAAGTTTGTGAAATTCATGTATGAGACCCAGCAAAGGTGTAGCAACATATAATCTAGAGGAACCATATACAAGTAGGTCGGAAGTGGGGAAGGGACAGGTGGCAGAGAAAGGAGAGGAAAAGAGGATGTGGGGGGAATCTAGGGAGACAACAATGTAGCATACTCTTTACCACCACCCACCCAAACAAAATAATACCCAATCATTTATTTCTGTAAAATTTACCCAACCATACACACACACACACACACGCGCGCGCGCACACACACACACAGTCATTTATAGTGGTTACATGGGGAAACATAGAAAAGCAAGAATCTGGGGTATGGACAATGTGGGGGCAACTCTGGATTTGGATCAACTGCATATCATATTGTTACTTGATAAGTATTTATGATTGTGTAACAACTTAACTCTTTAATTTAAAAAATAAAAGAGAGAAATGCTGAGTTTTCTAGTGGCCCAGACTTGGTTCTATCTGCAAAGAGGCAGCCTTCAAGCCCAGTGATACAGCTGAGTGAACCCATGTTTAATATAATGACCACAGAGGGGATGCCATCAGGAAATAGCAAGTGATTGGTTGGGGTAAACTTATCCCACTCCCTCTCTGCAGGTGGTAATTTTCACCTCAAACTGTGTTTGTAGTTTGACAGAATATGCTGTGATTAAGTTCAACCTGAAATTTGTGGCAGAATGATACAGAAACAAACTTCTGAACCTCTTACTAAAAACAGCTTCCATGGAGACACGGCTAGGTTAAGGGAAGTGAACCACCTACCTCAGGCACACAAATAAAGGAGACATGAAAAGAATCAGTAATCATGATAAATAATATTTAAGGCAGTTTTAAAAATCAGAATTATGACAAAATTATGATGAACCATAAATCAAATTTTAAAGTAGAGATATAATCTTCATTATTGATTTTTCCTTTTGCCCTTGGCTGCAATATGTCTCCACCAATCACTTATCTCCCAATACAAATTCAGGAAATATAAAAGACTCTAGACTCAAAGAAATATATTTAGAGGTTGTTATTAAGGTAGAGAGAGGAAAAGTATCCCCATTGTAAGTTCAGCTCAGAATTCTATATAGTATTTTATTTCAGAGCAAAAAACAATAGGAATCTTTTGGTAGGTTTTTGTGAATTAGGAATAATAACCCATGTGTAGGAAGGGAAATTGGAAAGGGTTCTAATGTTTGCTATAATTTATTGTGGACATAAAGCTCAACATATATGGTCATATTTATTTCTCATAACAACTTACCAGTTTTAGACATGAGGAAAGTAAAGTTTATGGAGGTGAAGCAGCTTTTTAAATTGATCAGTGACATAGATTTATCAAGATCTGACTGGCATCCAACAGCTTGACATTTTCTATACCACCTTTATGTGGATTGTCCATAACTTCCAGTAGTTGGAACTGAAGATGGCTTGTTAGATCAGCAGTAGTCTTATTTTATTCTCTTTTTCTCTCATACTCTAACTACTCCAAGAGGTGTACAGCTCTTTACAAATTCATTTCCTCTCAGTTGGTCTTTCCCTCTATTTCTTATCTTATAACTTGATTCTCTCAAATGTCTCTTTATGCAATATATTTATCCTCCCTACTCTATAGCTAAATGGTTTAATAGAAATTATTTTTTATTTATTTCTAAATATTCCTTCAAATATCTCAATTCAAAACAAGCAAGAATCTTATTACTAATTCATTAACCTTCTCTCTTTATATTGAATGCAGTGCTATATCACTTAATAAATTTGGTTTAAGGCATAAATAATTTCATGAATCTATTATTCATTCAATATTTATATGCTATCCCATGGTAGTTTATTTGGATATTAAAAAATCTAATTTTGGTCTTATTGCAGACCTCAACATAGAAAATTGGACTGTTTTAATAAATCATAGCCAGCAGAGTTTTCTGTCTTCATTTTGCCAAATGAAGATGTATTTGCTCTGTGGGATGACTCTTAGTATGGCCAGGAACTGTGAGCAGTCTTGCCAAGTGACCTCAACTAGCTGAAACAACCTCTCTTGGTCCTCTGCCACAGGCAATGATGACATAACCACTTGCAGAGAAATGATTTCTTCTATGACGTGAATGAAAGATTCCAGGATCCCAGGACATCATTTTGCAAATTACATTCTTGAGTGGTACAGCTATTCCCTGTAAAGGTCTGAGAGGGTTGAGTTGACTTCAGTGAATGACAGATTGCTGCCTAGGACAATCTACTCAGCAATGACAATATTGAAACAGAGAGGGTGGACAAGCTAGAAAACAAATGATCATTAAATAATGGCATTGATGGGAACCTTGTCCTATCTTTTGTAGGAGAGATTCAGTAAGTGCCATCCCAAAGAGCTTGAATATTCCATATTTAGCTTCCCCCAAAACAATTGACAAAGAAACATGTTCTTATAAAGTTTCATCTTCCTCCTTCTTTAAGAAGGCTCCTTTTTTGCTTTAAAGATTTAATAAAAATTTCAAGAGGAGTTAGTATATTTAATGGAAATTTTTCATGAGTAAAGTTTTTGTTTTATATATATATATATGTGTGTGTGTGTGTGTGTGTGAGTGTGTGTGTGATTTCATTTGTGATCTTTTTATTTGGTAATTTCTTTCACATAATCACAAAGCTCCAACTCCAAACATGCACCTCCATACATACTTGGCACTTGACAGACACTTGGAAGATCAATTATTAGAAAATTAGAGCTAAGTGAGGAACCATTAGTATCTTCTGTTCAGATATTTTCTGAATGGCACATTTAATTTTCACCTTAATAAGGGATTCTGGACAACTATTTCTGTCCAGGATGAAAACTTGGCTAATGATTTAATTACAGCTGATCCTTTTTCAAGTTTTCCTTCATTTACTTTACACAAAATTCTTCACACTTTCTCAGCTGTTGGTCATATTGACTGTTCTCACTGTAATTTTCACACTGAGACCAAGTCAGGCAAGAGGACAAATTTGAATTGGGAGCTATTACAGCTAAAACTCTCTTCTAGGGATCAGAGGATTCCATGACTAATTAGAAGCAAAGCAAATTGCTGCTGGAAAAAATTTATTTACACTATCCATTTATTCTTCCAAAAATACTTATTAATTATTTCTATGTACCAGTCTCTATTTCCATCTTGAGACAAGCAGAATGAGCAGCTACATCCTGAATTCTATGCAGGGAGACACTGAGGCCTCTTACCTCATCTGTCCATCAAAATTGGTTTCTGCACAGGCCTCTGGGTAAAAGGTCATAAAAGACCAAAGAGATATAAGGAAGAGAAAAAGAAGGTAGAGGTAATAGAGAAAATAAGTAGGGGTGGGGCAGGCAATAGCTTCTTAGAAATTCTAGCAATTACTAAGATTAATTTTATTTAAATATTCTTACAATTTCTGTTCATTTTTCAACAAAGATGGACATATAAGTAAACTTCAATCATGCATTACTTTATTTTCCAGCTCTTTCTCATTCAACTATTCTGAATATTTGCATGCAACTGTTCTTATTTGTCCCAAATGTTCCTTTGTTCTCTAATTATCATGACAATATTTTTTGAATCCATATGTTAAGTTCAAAAGTATTTTTTGCTTCTTAATCTTTTTAATTCAAATATAGATCATTTTCCACATGTTATGTCTATATTCCTTAAAGCATTTGTGCATTGTTTACATTAAGTTATATAGAGATGTCCAAGATGCAATAAAACTTTAATGTTACTACATATTGCAAAACAAGCATCAACTTTTAAATTCTATGACATGGTTTTGAGATCAGGCATAAGGAATCACCTCTGATGGCAACGACACCATGGATTCATTGATATAAAGGGTCTCAAGGTTGAAGAGTAATCCAAATTTTCTAAACTTTAATATAAGTACCCTACCCTGTATTATAAAAATCTAATGACATAAACCTGCCAGAGCTAGGGGAATATAGCTAACTGAATCAATGACGCAGTGACTGACTTTTGCAACATATGGTAATTTGTATTATATTGAAAATATATAGAAATATAATTTAGGTTAAAATTAAGAAAAATCTACTGTTATGCCCCTCAGTTAAGTACCATAATGACCTAACTATAATATGAAGAAAAATGACTTTATTTCTAAAGTATTGAAGATCTAGGTGAACTCTACTAATGTCCTATAAAGAGAAAAACAGGAGGTATGATTTTTCTCCAGAATATATTGAACAATAACTTCTAGATATCTCTGCCCTAACTCCCTGCTGATCATGATAGATAATAACCCCCATCCCCAGTCTCCCTACATGTATTTTTCCCAGCCTATATCTAGGCATTTTTTTCTTCCTGATTTCCCCCTCTTTCTCTATATACTACCAACTATCACCCTTGTACCTTCTGGATGTATTATTTCCCATTAGTTTCTTATGAATATCCCTTGAAACAACTAACCAAGAAGGCTGGAAGAGTGGACAAAGAAGGTGATCCTGTGAGTCACTGAGTTTTCACAGTGGGATGATCACTTCAGCCCTTCCCACCAACGGTGCCCACACCCCACTTACTCCTGGTGCCCATTCCAAACTTCCTCACACTCAACCATGGCACTCCATGACAAGACACCAATAGAACCCACTGCAGAGGTCAGAATGCTCCAATAGTTCCTCCAGACGTGGAGCTAAACCATCCTGCTGCTAACAAGCCCCAAGATTTTTTAAAAATCAAACAATTAGTAAAATTAATTACTCCAAACTGAAAAATGTTTAGTCAGAGAAACAGAAAATGCACTATTCTACTTTCTTGATCAAGAGAATCTATATATGTAATAATTTAAGGTATAGTTTACTATATCTTATGGCCTGTGCCATGGATCTAGCACTTTCTTAAAAGTCCAGACCTCTTAGTGCCATTAATCCATTGTCTTGACAAGATACACATGCATGGACTAGACTGAATCAATATGTCAACTCCTTCCTTCTGTAGTATTTGCTTCAAGATTCTCTTCACATAGCTCAGGGCCTAGCACTCCAGAGCATTATTCCACTTTGTTTAATTGAGTCCAGACATGGAATCACAAGACTCAACTTCACTATTTTTGCTTAGTACCAGAATTAACCTATTCTGTGAGTGACTCCATGTGGCTTCCTTACAGCTAGGCACATTAGTATACCTATCTACTCAATATAATAACTTCAGCATAATCTGGGAACTTGTTAGAAATTCAGATACTCAAAACACTCCACTTCATCTAGTAAATGAATCAGAATCTGCACTTTAACAAGATTCCTTGGTATTCATATAGACATACAAGTTTGAGAAGCATTGATGTGGGGATGTTAGTGATTGATAATAATCTCAGGTGTAATCTTCGACTGCTAAAAGTTAGTTTTTAAGGCCTGCAAATCCAAATAAGTGGGAGAAGAAAGCAGGATGCAAAATCAGCGGGTAATAGTGGAGAGTGAGAAACACATTTCATATGTGTTCTATCTGAAATCATATACAAGCCACACATTTCCAGTTGATCATTGTCATTTAAAAAAGTGGACCCTAGGAGTGCCAGATCTTCTGAATTTCAGGAGAGTAAATATTATTATTGAAGTCTTCAATTATTTACGTAGGTGGTAACTAATTACATTTTAACATTATCTTACCCATCTACTAAGTAAATCTGCAGAGTGAAACTCATCATGGACTATAAGTTTATAACCACTATTTTGATGAATATTTTCACTTTAAAGAGGATTTTTTTAAAGAAAACTAAAATGTTAACAAAAGTATCCTCTTAAGTCTGACTTTTCCTTAGTGCTTTTCTTAAGGAATCAAGATCATGATTATAAGTGTAAAATTGATTGTAAGGATATCTTTATGACCTTATTTAATATAGAAAACCAGGGATGACTTCCTAAAGAAAGTGAAATTATAGCTGAGTTCTGATGAATGAGAAGAGTGATTAAATTAAGAAATATGTTAGTACACAAGGAGATGTGGGAAATTTTCCAGCACACAGAACATTAGATAAATTAAAGAAAGACCCTAATGACTTAAACATGGATTATGATCATGGTACAAAGTGGTTAAATCATAAAATATGATTTATTCTCACCACTTGCCTCCCCTTAGTATGTTAAAGGACTTACGGGATCCATGACATATTATTACATTAATTGAGGATTGACTTCAGCATGTCCATCTTAAACAACATTTTCCTGGTGCTCAACAAACTGCTTCTCCCATGGAAGACAGCAATTAATGGACTCAGAATACAAATCTAGAATATTATAGTCCTGCCTCAGTCAGGTGGTGCTATAGAATTTGTGGTTGTCTGGAAGGTTAGTCTGCCTTTCAATTGCCGTAAAGGCTATCACCAGAAACTGGTGATTTGTAAGCATTTGAGTATATCATCAAAGTCATGAGTTAAAAGTAACATAATGAGATTGTCCTTACAGATACCCCTGAGTTACCTTGTCTGTTGTCTGAATCTTAACTTGGAATCTCAGTCCATTCACCAGTAAAATAAATATTCCTTCCCAAGGTAATTTGCATAGTATGTAAGAAACATCTCATGTTTATAGTCCCTAGTAGAGTATGTTTATCTATAAATAATAAGTCCCCTTGTTCTTGAATAAATTGAAGGCAAGTCAATATTAACTTAATTTATAATATTTTTAGATACTCAAGAAATGATTTGGTGAGTTGAACTTTAGGCATATTACCCAAATCTATACCAAACCTCTAAAAAGGAAATTCATCTTCATAGAGTTGTGTTAGCCCATGTGTTGCCTCGGGTTTTGTCTTAGGAAATTATTATTTAGAATCTAACCTACTTCACATGTAAAGCATTTTTCCAAGATCTCCAGGATATTTAACACCTCCACTTTAAAGTTGAGATGCATGGACTATCTTGAAAGGTTATGACCTTTTATGAGAGCTATGCCTCAGTTGACTCACTTGGAGGCAACTACAAAGCAGAAATCAACTGTGTACCTCCTCAAAGCCAATTTTATTGGGATCTAGGCTTCTGGTTTAATCTTCTTTGCTAATATGTCTTCATAGAGCCTGACAACAGCAATTACTCTTCTGGGCTCTTTATTTCCCATTCTCATTTAGTGTGCATCCCTGTCCAGCTTTCAAGGCTTGTTATTGGTTATCACTGTCTGGATAAGGTTATTTCTCATAAATCCATTACAGGCATTGCTGGTCCACAGGCAGCTCTTCATTGGATACCCTTCAAACACTTCTTTTTCTGCTCCCACCCCATGTTGATGAACCTCCCTGACTCATTTATGTTTTCCATACTCCTGAAGATGCCTATGCCTCCTTGTTTTTTCCTCTTTTTTTCTTAAAATACCAGAATATTAAAGTAGGGGGGGGGCAATAAAAACTGAAAAAAAAAAACCAGTGTGAATCAAGATAAAAAAATAGCCTAGGTAACTTGGAGGTGTAGGGAAGGGGATGGGGAGGGTGGAGGGTATATGAAGAACTCATAAGAGTCTGGTGATTGGGAAGATGGGGGAACCATCCCAGAAGCCGATGTTATTCCTACACTAGATACCCATTTAACACATGAGTTCTTCTGGGGGAAACTGCAATAGATGAAACCCATAGTAGTTTTTCTATGCGTTGGCATCACCCCTGGTTAACAAAGTTTATACACATTGATTGCTACTGTTTTGACAATGTTTCCCCCTCATCTGTATCCTGTATCGCTATATAATTCTAATAAATGTGAAAAAAATAAAAAAAATGTTAAGGAAAAAAATAAAATATGCATTTCTAAAAAAGAAATAGGGTTTCTGAAAAATTGAAATCATGGTATAGTACAAGAGAAGATCTGGTGAAGGAAAAAGATAAAAATTATGTGGATATTATTTTTTTCTGTAAACAGTTTCAGTGTGTATCTCTGACTAGAGTGGATGAAAATATCAAAATTTGAGAACATTTGTTAATGTCATATACATAGCTTCCTTCTATAAGACTTTGTTTTGCACTGCAAAATTACTTGACTTTTCATATACTTTGAACAAATTCCTCTGAGTTGTGTTCTGTAAAAAATATAACAGACACATAAGTGAGTTACAGTAAATGAAATAAACATATCTTCAAATCACCCTTCCCTTTCCTGCATTTTTTTCCTATATGGAATTCTACTGCATAATTGTTTAAACAGGAGGCATCTGCATAAAGAGTTCCTATGCAGTTGAATCTTAATGTTCTGAAGTGTGCTGAAAGGTACAGATTGATTATGACCTCTATTTACCTCTTAGATCAGTAGGTTAGTGATAAATCGCTCTGCTTTGGCCACCACAAGGCTACAGTGTTGGTTGCTGTATATTTACCCTGGAGGGCAATGCTGAACCTTAGATTATTTACAATTTTTGGAAATTTAGGCACCTTATTTTAGGGGAGAAAGGAGACTTTTAAAAACTTTATAATATGTTTACCTCATAGTTTGCATCAGAAAACTTATTTTGTAATTTTCTATTTTTTACACTTTCTTTATAAAAAGTTTATCCTAGAAAGTAGAGAACTACAGTGAAGCTTTCAACATCCACCGATACTTAATAATATTCAAACAATGACCTGCTCCCTGCTGAATAAAGTCTAAATGTCAGTTATCTGCCCTGTTCACTTATGCTTTCAAAAAGTACAACTGACAATGTCACCTCTATGCTTCTACTCGATGCTTAAAATGTTCCATGAATACATGAATGAATAAACAACAGAGAGTAAAAACTAATGCTTTGACTCAGTGAATACCTAAGATTATGATCATGCACTAGCTAGCAAATTTTATTGGTGCTTTCTGTCCTATATTTTGGGTGGAGATAAAGGAAAATTGTTAGAAATGGAAGTTTTATGTACACTGGCTTTATACTATACATTTAATAAAGTTTAACTTGTCAGACATGCCAAACACCTGTTTGCTTTGCAGTTATTTGTGTCAGAGCTGGCAAATTTGGTGATCCTCCCACAGTAATCTCAAGTGCTAGCAATAGAATTAATTCTGAAAAGGAAGTAAAAAATGTTATGGTATCTTGTGTAATGCACTAGGCTGTCACAGTGTACCTGAGTAAAAGTAGCACAAGGACTCTACTAGTCAATCAGCAATTGTACCACTTTTTTTCTGGGTCCATGTTGGAAACTGTTTCTTGTACTCATTCATATTTTTCAATTTGTTTTTTTTTAAAGCTTACTTTTTGAAAGGCTTTATATCTTGGGTACTAAGGGTGTAATAAAAAAGGAATCAAATGTGTTTGGAGCTCAGAGCAGTGTTGTAGATAAATGTTACTCAAAAAATCTGTAACAAGGGGCTGGAGTGGTGGCTCAGTGCTTGAAGCACTTGCCTGGCAGGCTCAAGGACCTGGGGTCAAACCCCAGCACCACACATACAACTAAGTGTCAGAGAAACAAAGGCCAGATGAGAAAGTGAAATAAAATTGATTCTTTCCCTCTCTCTCTCTCACTCACTCTATCCATCTAAAAACAAACAAACAAACAAAAAAACCCGCTGTAACAATATATAGAGAATATTAAGGAACTTAAGTCTACCATGGATGTCTTGAAGAGAAAACTGGGGGCTTTAGGAACAGACGACTGCATTCCCATTCTGTCTTCCCTACGCTGTGAAAATATGTCAGTCTCTGCCCCTCATTTGCCAACTTTATAAAACAGCAAATGGAAAAATACTTCCCTTACTCTGTTGATTGGGGACTGGGGAAAAAAGTCCTTAAAAATACCATTTAGGTGCCAAGAAGTTCTCATGATTGATAATAAATATTAATAAATGGAAGCATTTCCTGTAGTTAAAAAAAGACATTCACATAGTATACTAAAATACTTGTCTTTCATTGCCGGCTTTATTGAGATATGATGGACAAATAAAAATTGTATATGAGATACACAATGTGATATTCTGATATGTGTACATTGTGTCTATACTGATAGCCACAAACTAATTAGCATATCTATCACTTCTCATAGTTACCATGTGTGGGGAAGGAGGCAAGAAGACTTAGCTGGAATTGCTGACTTGACTCAGACACAGATTCATGGATTTTTAATTATTTTAAGTTATTCCATGAATTTTAACCTATTCTGATAGCCACAAACTAATTAGCATATCCATCACTTCTCATAGTTACCATGTGTGGGGAAGGAGGCAAGAAGACTTAGCTGGAATTGCTGACTTGACTCAGACACAGATTCATGGATTTTTAATTATTTTAAGTTATTCCATGAATTTTAACCTATTTTATGGTTTATATCAGTGCATTATAATTATATGTAGTTGTTGAATTTATTGTAAAATTTACATATGTATATCACCTATAATTTTTAATGATTGGCTTTCAGTGCTTAATAGAATGGATAATCTATGGTTATAAATTGGTAAATCAAATGGGTGATTACCCAGTTGGTGGATTTATCCAGTCTATCCAGTCAGGCAAATACTTTGAAGCTGAGTTTGGATATAAGTGGCAATTTTACTGTGATGATCCAATGCACTAGTCTTGCTGATATCTGTCAAGTTAACTTGGGTTGCCCAATCCTTTCAGGACACAAAGACACCAAGAGAAAGAGTTGCTGAATCTAGGGGTGTGAAATAACTGTACTTTCTCAAAATCTGTAAGTTTCCTGAAGATCAAAATATTATTTTCCCAAATTCTTATTGTTACTTAATGCTTACAAAGTCATTTCCATAATGTGAGATGCTGCTGACAATGTCAGTTCTTTTGGAAGATGAATAAACTGTGACCTGCATCCTAAGTTGTAAATTCTCTATATCCTATCTTCGTCTGAAAGCATTTATCAGAAGGGTAAGGAGTCTGTAAATTATAGGTTTTTAGATATTATCTATTTAGTTGAGAAGGTTCCTATCCCTAGTTTCCTGACAAATTTTATCATAAATCTGTTAAATTTTTTAAAGAGAGAGAGAGTGAGAGAGAGAGAGAATCAATTTTATTTATTTTCGTGTGGCTTTTGTTGCTCTGACACCTTGTTGTCTATGTGGTGCTGGGGTTCAAACCTGCACACTCATACGTGCCAGACAAGAACCACAATTTCTGAGCCCCTGCTCCAGCCCAAGGATGTCAAATTTTTGTTTAAACATTTAAGTCAAATGTTCATTGCATATTAATCAGTATAATAATATAATTCTTCTTCCTTAGTCTATAAATGTAGATTAATTAATCTCTTTTCAAAACTTGAACCAGCCTTACACATGTGAAATAAATCACATTCGGTTTTGAGGTACAACATTTTGTACATCAAATCATTAGATTTTATTTGTTAATATTTTGTTGGAAGTATATGTACCTGTGTTCATTACAGATATTGATTTGTGGATATTGTTTCTTGTGTTTACCACATGTGAGTGTCAAAATAACACTGACCTCTTACAGTAAATTAGGAAGTATTTCCTTCTATTTTCCCAAGATCTTTAGAGAAAATCGGTACCTTTTTCCCCCTTAATGTAGCTCAACGTACCAGTAAATAACTCTAGATATGTTGTTTTCTAATTTGGGAGGTTATTGATTCATTTTGTGTATAGATAAAGTCTTATTCAGATTTTCCGTTTCTCCTTGTGTGAGCTTGGTAGTTTGTGTCCATTTCCTCTAAGTTGAATTGATGGACATAGTTTTTTGTAGTATTATTTATTATCCTTTAATTGTCCATGGGGTCAGTAGAGAAGACATCTTCCTTTATGTTAGCTTGTATTTATTTTTTGGTGAGCCTGTATACAGCGTTATTAACTTTGTTGATTTTTTTAAAGACAGAGCTTTCAATTTCATTCATTTTATCCATTGCTTTCAGTTTCATTGATTTCTATTCTAATTTTTATTATTTTTTTCCTGATGTATGCATAAAATTTTTAATTCTTCTTCCTTTTTAATATTCTAAGTAGAAAGAGCAGGATATTTATTTATCCTATCTTCTAAAATATGAATCTGATGCTATCTTCTTTCTGAGCACTGAATTTCCTACATCTGACATATTTTGATAGATTATATTTTCATATTAATTTGGTTTAATATGGTTTTAAATTTCACTTGTCTTTTTCATCTATTTATTTATAATTCAGAAATATATTGTTTAAGCTTCAAAATTTTTTAATGTTTTTCAGCTATTTTCTCATTGTCATATCTAGTTTAAATCCACTACCATCTGAAGATGAAACTCAGTGCTGGAGTCCTTGACTAGCATGTGTGAGGCCCTGGGTTCAAACCCCAGTACCACAGGGAAATATAAAGACACACACACGCACAATCTGATCAAGTTGATTGTTATTGTTCAAGTCAACCATGCACATTGAATTTTTTTTTCTTTTGTATCTGTCAGTTATTGAAAGAAGGATGATGTTTCCAACTATAGTAGCTTCTTTTATTCTCCTTATAGTTCTATCAGTTTCTGTCCAAAGTATTTTAACAGTCTGTGTTAAGTTACAATCATACTCACTATTGCTCAAGAAGAATTTACTTTTTATCTTTGGTTAATTTCCCTGTTTTCAAGTCTGCTTATGTCAAGTATAACCATTCCAGCTTCCTTCTGATGAGTGTTGGCATGTTGTATCTTTTACCATCTCTTTAAACTGTGCATTTCTCTATTGATAGGTTGCTTCCATTCAAAATAAATTAACTGTGACCATCTCTATTTTTAATTGCTGCTTTTAGATGATTCATTTATAATGGCTAAGTTACATTGTCATATTATGTACACATATGAATATGTAACAAATTCCATCATGTATAACTATGCTGTACTAATAAAAAAGAAAAAAATTTAAAAATATAAAATAAAATAGAGGTATATCAAAAAAGCAATTATTTATAGATTTGGACTATATTTACCATGCTTGTCTTAGTTTTCTACTCATAGAAATTGTTTCTTTTTTCTACTTCACATTTTCATTTTTCTGCATTCTCTAGTATTAATTGAGAATTGTACATAATTTCATTGTCTATTATCATATGAAGTAGTTGTGTGTGTATGTGTAAGAGAGAGATGGAGAGAGAGAGATTGCCCTGAACTTTGTAACAAATTTTTACAACCTACTTAAGTAGCTCATAAGACCACAGGCAAATAACATTATTCCACCTTAAACCAAGTGCAGTTATCTCATAGAAACCTTTCTTAATTATTCTTGCCCATCACTTTAAAGCATTGCTAACGTTGGGAAGGGAAGTATCTTTTCCTAACTCATTTTCAGATTTATGATTAAGGGTACTATAATAAAGCACAGATTAGCAAGTGGAAAAAATACAAATTTATTTTATAATACATGGTCTCTAATGTGTCCATCAAAGACATTTTGCATTCTGTTAAAGGGCGTTCTTTAATTTCTAGTGTATCATTCATATTTTTCTTAAAGTACTCTGCTATTTATTTACATTATATGTGTTTTTTAGTACTATTTATTTTTCCATTATAGCTCTTAGCATATAAATTATAGTTTAACCTTGGAAAAATTAAACTATTTGATAATTCTAAAACCTGTGACATATCTGAGTCTTGTTCTGCTGTTTGCTTCATTTATCCGGGATGTGTTTCTTCTTGTCTCTTCTCATGCATTGTGTATACATGAAAGCCAAGCATGATTTATCTTGAAATAAAAGATGAAGTGAGTAGACTTTTAACATGGGCTTTATTTTGATATGACTAAGAGTTAGACTATGTTACCTACTTCGTGTAGTTGTAGATAACAGATGTTTCTGGTTCTTTTGATGTTCTGCTCTTGTTTTTCCATTTTATTACAGAAATATAAAAACCTCTGACTTTTCAAAACACTTGCATTAGGGTGGATGCCGCGTTCCACCAGCGAAGTGGCAATAACTGCGTGTACACTCTTGTTGCTTGCGGAGATCTCTCTTTATTCAGGAAGTCAAACAGCTTAAATAGTAAAAGTGAACCAATCTGTAGGCTGTTGCTATGAGGAAGAAAACTCTGCTGCCTGCTCCTATTGGTTGTCCCTAGGTGGTCAGATTTTGCAAGCACAAGAACCAGGAACAGCAAGGGGTCAGCTGACTTGGTTTGGCCAGCCACCAGCCACCAGCCACCATCTTAAAGCTGCCTGTGTGGCGTGGGCCCCGGGTGCCACCCGCCACAGGTGGAAATGCAAGCCACAGAACAAGAGAAAACGCTTGTACCTCATATGACCCACAAAATGTTCCTATACAGCAGAACTAAGGAATTCAACCCAATTAAATAAAAATCCAATGTTTAAAAGTTGTCAAAGTCTTGAATAAGCCTTCTACAAAAATTAAATAAATAAACAGAATATCCAATTGGTCAACACAATAGAAATATGCTCAGTCTCATTGATGCCAAAAGCATCTTTCTTGTCCCCAGTGCCAACCCAACAACTAGGACAGGGTTTTGAGAAAAGAGACTTTTATTGCTTTGCCAGCAAAGGAGAAAGACAATGGACTCATGTCACAGAGGCTGATATTTTCACTGCTAGGAGGAGCTGAGGAAAATAAGGGACTACATGGATCGTTATCCACATACTATCAGTAGACATAATTGATGTTCAACTTCAGAGAACTATTTTCCCATTTCCAGGCCTGGAGTTTCTTTGTTCATGTGCACATTAAATGAAAGGACCGATAACTCAACTTATGACAGGAAGGATGTTCATTGCTTTCCCCACAGTCATGGAGGGGGAGAGATAGAAGAGAAAAATAAAATGTCAATTTAAAAACAAGCTGCCAGTGGTCCAGCAGCCAAGTTTATATTCAAAACATAAAATTGACCTGGTGACGTGAATAGTGCTCCTTTGGAAAAGGTGTTCAGCAAAAGCTAATAAAATCACAGTTATATGTTCTTTATAATCTAGCATAATCATGTCCTATGTAACAGAATTGGGCACATATGTGCACTAATATAAAAGGTTCTAGAATGTTCTGTACTCAATACAATATGAATATACAACAACAATAATGTGTCTATATAAATATTATTATATACTTATCTGAAGAAACATTATACAGCAATGAAAATAAATGAGATACTGCAACTGAAAAAGACACAGCTCAAAAAGTGATACTTAGCAAAATAATCCAGAGACACAAAAATACCCATTTTGCACATTAATTTGTAAAATTTAAAAAATAGATAAATCAATTTGTAGTGTTAAAAGTGCAACAGTTGATTCCCTTTGGGTAAGGGAAGGTTTCATGACTAGGATGGGGCCTCAGTGGAGTGCTGTGTTTGAAAGTGTCTACATCCCACATGGTTGGTATCCAGAGAAGAAATATCTAAGTCTTGTTTTTTACACATCTTCTGTACCTTGGATCTGGAATGTATCCCAAAAGTCCATATTTCCCAGTCAATATTGCTAATGAGAGGTTGTGGAACTTTTACGAGGTGGGGCTTTTGGGGAGATTTTAGGAAATTCAGGCATGTATTTGTAGAGGATTGTGGTCCCCTGATGTCTATTCCTTTTTCATTTCTGGTGAACACAAGGTGAACAAGCTTCCTCTTCCCCCTTGAGGTGCTGCCTTGCTAAAGGTCCAAAAGCAATAGGGGGTTATCTTCAGGACTGTGAACCAGAATAAACTTTTCCTCTTTTTAACTTGATTGTTTTGGATATTTTGTTAAAGTAAAGGAAAACTGACTATAATTTCTAATTATAATTTCTAATATGAGGATATAAGTATTTCCCTCAAAGATAGGTAAGAAAATTACATTAAATGTAATACTTAAAGTGCTTAAATGCCTACCAGGCCTGTGGTCCAAAAAAGCAACCTGGCATGGCAATCCTAACGCGTGATAAAAATAATTTTGATCTAAAACTAGTCAGAAAGGACAAAGAAGGACACTACATCATATTAAAAGGGACAATTCATCAAGAAAACATAATGATAATTAACATTTATGTCCCCAATTACAACACCCCCAAATATATGGAAAAATTTTTAGGGACATTGAACCCCTCATTGATCTCAATACAATAATTTTGGGAGATTTCAATATACCATTATCAACAAAAAAATAAAAAACATCATCAAAATAAAAAATCTATAAAGATATTTCCAATCTGAACAACTTTATTAATCCTTTGAGCTTAACAGACATCTACAGAATATTCCATCATAAATCGGCTAGATTTACCTTCTTCTCAGCAGCTCATGGATCCTTCTGTAAAATAGACCACATAGTAGTCCACTGAGCTACCCTTAACAAATACAAAACAGTTGATGTTTTCCCATGTATCCTGTCAGACTACAATGTTATGATCTTAGCAAAGAACAACAAGAATAAGAACAGAAATTACTCAAATACTTGGAAATTGAAAAATACCCTCTTAAACGAAGGATGCATCAAAGAGGCAATGAGAGCAGAAATCAAGAAATTCTTGGATTATACTAGCCAAGGGTTTAGCCTATATAGCCTTTACATAGTTCAGAAAAGTTCCTTTGATCTGTATCTTTTCTAGAGTTTGAACATAAAAGGATGCTGAATTTTATCAAAGGCCTTTTCTCCATCCATTGAGATGATCATATGGTTTTTGTCCTTGATTCTGTTTAAGTGTTGAGTTACATTAATTGTTTTGCATATGTTGAACCAGCCCTGTATACCTGGGATGAAGCCCACTTGATCATGATGGATTATCTTCTTGATATGCTTTTGAATACAGTTTGCTTGGACTTTATTAAGGATTTTTGCATCCAGGTTCATCAGGGATACTGGTCGTAGTTTTCTTTTTTTGATGTATCCTGGTTGGGTTTGGTATCAGAGTTATGGTTGCTTCATAGAAAGTGTATTGAAGAGTTCCTTCCTTTTCAATTTCTTGAAATAACTTAATTAGGAGAGGTGTTAGTTCTTCTTCAAATGTGTGGTAAAAATCAGCGGGGAAGCCATCTGTTCCTGGGCTTTTCTTTGTTAGAACTTTAATTGCAATATGGATTTCAGTGCCTGTGATTGGGCCATTTAGGAATTCAATATCCTCCTGATTCAATTTAGGGATGTTGTATGTGTCAAGAAATTTATCCATTTCTTCCAAATAATCTAATTTGGAGGAGTATAAGTTTTCAAAATATGATTTAATAATTTGTTGGATTTCTGTGGGGTCAGTGATGATTGCTCCTTTTCATTGGAGATTTTATTGATTTGCTTCATTTCTCTCCTTCTTTTGATTAGATTCACTAGAGGTCTATCTTGTTTATTTTTTTCAAAGTACCAGCTCTTTTTTTCATCAATTCTTTTCATTATTTTTTTTTTTTGTTTTCAATTTCATTGATTTCAGCTCTGATCTTGATTATTTCCTGTCTTCTGCTAGCTTTGGGGTTAGATTGTTCTTCCTTTTAAAGGGCTTTATGATGGAGTATAAGCTTATTTATTTGGGATCTCTTTTCATTTTTAATGTGAGCACTCAGTACTATAAATTTTCCCCTTAGGAATGCTTTCATGCTGTCCCAGAGGCTTCAATATGTTATGTCCTCATTTTCATTCTCTTCTAAGAATTTTTGGATTTCTATTCTCCTGTCGTCTTGGATCCATTCTTCATTTAATAGGGTATTATTCAATCTCCATGAATATGTGTTTTCTGTTATGATTTTTACTGTTGATTGCTAGTGTCATGGCATTGTTGTCTGATAAGATATTATCTATTTTTTATATTTGCTGAGATTATCTTTATGAATCAGAATATGGTCTATTTTGGAAAAGGATCCATGTGCTGCAGAGAAGAAGGTATATTCTGCTAACTTGGAATGGAATATTCTATATGTCTATTAAGTCCATTTGATTTATGGATTTATTTAGACTGATAATTTCTTTATTGATTTTTTGTTTTGATGATCTGTCTAAAGGTGAGAGAGGAGTGTTGCAGTCTCCCAGTATTATTGTGTTGAGGTCCACAAGTGGTTTGATGTCATGAAGTAATTTATTCACATATGTGGGTGCATTGTTGTTTGGAGAGTATTTACTATAGCTATTTCTTCATGTTGTAGGGTTCCTTTTAGTACTAAGTGGTGGCCTTCTTTATCTCTTCTGATTAATTTATTTTTGAAATCTACTTTGTTAGATATTAGTATTGTGACACCGGCTGGCTTTCTTGGGCCCTATGCATGGTAGATTTTTTTCCATCCTTTCACCCTTAATCTGTGGATGTTATTGCCTATTAGGTGAGTTTATTGTAAGGAGCATATTGTTGGATTTTGTTTTTTGATCCAGTCTGCTAGTCTGTGTCTTTTGAGTGGTGCATTTAAACCATTAATATTCAGTATTAAAATAGAAATGTGTAGTTGGTTCATAGTCATTGTGTCTTATTTAGCTAGATCTGTGGTTGTTTTGGTTGGTTATTGATAGGTGATACTTTTACTGGATTACCTGTTTGTGGGTATTGGGTATCAATTACTTGTTCTTCTGTCTGGAGTGTTTTCTTGAGAATTCTTTGTAAGGCAGGGTTTTGGTTTACGAATGCTGCCAGTTTTGTCTAATCATGAAAAGTTCTTATTTCTCCATCAAATTTGAAGTTGAGTTTTGGCAAGTATAGAACACTAAATGGAAAAAATCTGAAAGCATTTCCACTAAACTTGGGAACAAGACAAACCTGTCCACTCTTACCACTTTTATTCAATATCATTCTTGAAACCCTAGCAGTAGCAATAAGGCAAGAGAAAGAAATCAAAGAGATATTAATAGGAAGAGAGGAACTCAAACTCTCCCTTTTTGCTGATGATATGATCCTGTATCTGGAAGTTCCAAAAAACTCCACAAGTAAACTATTTGAACTTATAAACATATTTAGCAAAGTGGCCAGCTACAACATCAACACTCATAAATCAATAGCTTTCCTATATACTAACAATAAAAGGACAGAGGAAGAAATTAGGAAATCAATCCCATTCAAAATATTCTTGAAAAAATAAAATACTTGGCAATCAACCTAACAAGGAAAGTCAATGATCTCTACAATGAAAATTGTCGAACACTGAAGAATGAAATCCAAGATGATCTAAGAAGATGGAAATATGTTCCATGCTCTTGGCTTGGCAGAATCATATAATAAAAATGGCCATTCTACCAAAAACGCTATACAGATTCAATGAAATCCCCATTAAGATACCAATCTCATTCTTACAGACATAGAAAAGGCAATTCTCAAATGCATTTGGAACTATAAGAAACCCAGAATAGCCAAAACATTACTAAGCAAGAAAGAAGAAACAGACGGTTTTGCTATACCAGATCTAAAACTATACTTTAGAGCTATAGAAATAAAGACAGCATGGTACTGGTATCAAGATAGGAATGAAGACCAGTGGAATAGAATAAAAGACCCTGAAACAAAGCCACAAATCTTTAAACATCTGATTTTTGACATAAGGGGACAAAAATATTATATGAAGGAGAGATAGCCTATTCAACATATGGTCCTGACCAAACTGGTCAGCCACTTGCAGAAAGTTGAAATTAGACCCTTATCTTTCACCTTGCATGAAAATCAAGTCAAAATGGATCAAGGAGCTTGGAATGAAACCAGACATCTTGCAACTGATGGTAGATAGATTAGGTCCAACACGTGAACATTTGGGAGTAGGCAAAGACTTTTTCAACATGTCTCCAAAAGGAAAAGAAGTAAATTAAAAAACGAGTGATTGGGATATCAAAAAGCTAAAAATCTTTTGCACTGCAAAGGAAATAATCAAATTAGTCAAGATGTTTCCTACAGAATTGGAGAGAATCATGGACTGTGATTCTTCTGACAGGAGTCTCATATCCAGAATCTACAAAATCCTCAAAAATATTAACTTCAAAAACACAAACAACCCAATAAATAAATGGGCCAAATAACTAAATAGAAACTTATCAACAAAAAACATTGATCAGGCCAAGGAACACAGCAGAAAGTGCTCTAAATCACTAGTAATCAAATAAATGAAAACTACATTAAGATATCACTTCACACCACTCAGATTGGCTAAAATGAAGAAGATAAACAATAATAGATGCTGGAGGGGTTGTGGAGAGATGGGAACAGTAGAACACTATTGGTGGTACTGCAAACTGATATAGCCCATCTGGAAAGCCGTTTGAAGAATTCTTAAAAATCTAGGGATGAGCCCACAATATGATCCTGCTATTCCTCTCTTTGGTATTTTTCCAGGGGATCTAAATCCCCTGGATTTAGATTCTAAATTCTAAAATCAGCACATTACAGTGACACAGCAAAATTGATGTTCATAGCAGCTCAATTTACAATAGCTAAATTATGGAAACAACCTAGATGTCCCTCACTGGATGAATGGATCCAAAATCTGTGGTACATATATACCATGGAGTTTTACTCAGCAATTAGAAACAATGATATTGCAGCCTTTGAAGGTAAATGGATGGTTATGGAAGTAATTATGCTGAGTAAAATCAGCATAACCCAGAGAACCAAGGGTCAAATGTCTTCACTCATCTGTGGAGGCTGGAGCTAGACCCTGGCCATTGAGAAAGGAGGTCAATTCTCATGTTTTAAATCCAGAAAAGTTGTAAGGACATACAACCTAAGGCATTTGTAGAGATGTATTGGGAAGGAGGGAGGGGAAGGGAAAAGGGTGGATAATGGAGAATACTTGGGGGTTAAATCTAATTGTCAGAATTTATATATTTGTTATTTTTTTCATTAGAAGCGTGTTTGATTGTTAAACAAATAAATTTCTTAATAAAAACAAGAAATTCTTGGAAATGATGAAATGACGTATCCAAATCTTTGGGATAGTATGAAAGCATTCTTAAGAGGTAAGTTTATAGCACTGAGTGCATTCATCAAAAATCAGAAAAGAGCCCAAATAGTCTTATGCTCCAACTCAAACTCCTGCCAAGAGAGGAATAATCCAATCCCAAAGCTAATAGATGACAGGAAATAACTGAAATCAGAGCTGAAATCAATGCAACTGACACCAAAAAAATTATAAATTATCAGCAAAACAAAGATTTGGTTCTTTGAAAAATAAACAGGATTGACAGACACCTTGCCAACCTCACCAAAAGGAAGCATGAAGTTAAGCAAATCAAAAAAATTGAAGTTGAAAACAGAGATATCACCACAGACTCAAACAAAATCCAGAAGATTATCAGAACTTATTTTGAAAATTTATATTCTGCCAAGTTTGATATTCTGGAAGCTATGGATCAGATACATCCCCACATTAATACTAGAGGATGTAGAAAATCTAAACCAACCTATCTCAGGTGGGAAAATTGAAGTAGCAATCAAAGGTCTTCCACAAAAGAAAAGCCTAGGACCAGATGAATATACTGCAGAATTCTAACAAATTTTCACAGAAGAATTGACACTGATCTGTAGTTTTCTTTTCTTAATGTGTCTTTGTTGGATTTTGATATCTGTAATATTTGCTTCTTAAAAAGAGCTTGGGAGTGCTCCAACCCTCTCAATTTTGTGGAAAAGCTTTTCCAACAAAGACACATTAAGAAAAGAAAACTACAGATCAATTTCCCTGATGAATATAGATGCAAAACTCCTTAATAAAATTGTACCTAATCAGATCCAAACTTACATTAAAAAGATAATGCATCATGATCAAATGGGCTTCATTCCACGAAAACAGGACTGGTTCAACATATGCAAATCAATAAATGTAATTCACCACTTAAACAGAATTAAAAATAAAAAATTACATAATCATTTCAATTAATACAGAAAAAGTCTTTGATAAAATTTAACACCCTTTTATGTTCAAAACCCTGGAGAAGATAGGAATCAAGAGAAGATACTTTATTTTTTTATTTTTATTTATTTATTTTTTTTTTAAAGAGAGAGGGACAGTGAGAGAGACAGAGAAAGAGAGAAACAACTTTATTTAGTTTTTCACATGGCCTTAGTTGCTCCAACACTTAGTTGTGTACGTGGTGCTGGGATTTGAACCCAGGTCCTTGTGCTTGCCAGGCAAGCACCAAAACCGCTGAGCCACCGCTCCAGCCCCAAGAGAAGATACTTTAAATATATAAGATTCATTTACGACAGACCCTTAGTAAACATTATGCTCATTGGAGAAAGACTGAAAATATTTCCACTGAATTCAGGAACAAGACAAGGTTATCCACTTTTACCACTCTTATTCAATATAGTCCTTGAACCCCTTGCCAGAGCTAACAGACAAGAGAAGGAAATCAAAGGAATTTGAATACGAAAAGAGGAAGTCAAGTTGTCTCTATTTGCTGATAACATGATCCTATACCTAGAAGACCCAATATGCTCGACCAGAAGACTTCTAGGCTTATAAATGATTTCAGCAAAGTGGCTGGTTATAAGATCAATACCAATAAATCATTAACTATCCTATACTGCAACAACAATTCCACTGAAGAATAAATCAAGAAATCTCTGCCATTCACAATCTCCTCCAAAAAAAAATAAAAAAACTTAGGCATAAATCTTACAAAGGACATTAAGGACCTCTACAATGAAAACAATCAAACACTGAAAAAAGAAATTCCAGAAGATCTGAGTAGATGAAAAATTGTTCCATGTTCATGATTAGGCAGAATCAATATAATCAAAATGGCCATTCCATCCAAAGCCCTATATAGATTTAATGCAATCCCCATCAAGAAACCAATGTCATTCTTCAAGGATATATAAAAAGTAATTCACAAATTCCTATGGAACAACAGAAGACCCAGAATATCCAAAATATTACTCAGCAAGAAGGAGGAAATAGGTAGTATTTCAATTCCTGATCTGAAATTATACTATAGGGACGTAGTTCAAAAATAGCATGGTTTTAGTATCAAATCAGAACTGAAGACAAATGGAATAGAACAGAGGATTCTGAGATGAACCCCTGTATCTTTAATACCTGGTATTTGATAAGGGGGCGGGGAAGCAAATTGTGGAAGAAAGATAGCCTGTTCAACAAATGGTGTTGGATAAATTGGACAACCATATGTATACAACTGAAATTGGATCCTTACCTTTCACCCTGCACAAAAATTAAATCAAAATGGTTCAAAGATCTGGATATTAAACCAGCAAATTTACAATTGCTTGAAAAAGAAGTAAGATCAACACTACAGGACACAAGGATAGGCTCCACCTTCTATAACAAGACTCCCATGGCCCAAGCATTAAAGTCAAGAATAAATGAACTAGATGCAATCAAATTAAAAAGATTTTGCACAGCTAAAGACTTAGTCAAGAGTGTCAAGATAGAATCTACAGAATGGGAGAAAATCTTTGCCTGCTACACCTCACACAGAGGGCTAATATCCAGAATATAGAAAGAACTAAAAAAACTCACAAATAATCCAATCAGTAAATGGACTACCAAACTGAAAAGAAATTTCTCATTGCAAGAAGTCCAAAAAGCCAATAAACATGAGAAAATGCTCTACATCACTAGCAATAAGAGAAATGCAAATCAAAACTTAACTGAGATCCACCTCAATCCTGTCAGAGTGGCATAAATGAAGATTATGAACAATGACAGATGCTGGAAGGGCTGTGGGAAAAGAGGAACACTGTCACATTGCTGTTGGAACTGCAAACTGGTTCAGCCACTCTGGAAAGCAGTGTGGAGACTCCTCAAAAAATTAGGGCTGGAACCACCTTATGACCCACCTATCCAACTCCTGGGTATTTTCCCAAAAGCATTAGATCTGCATGTTATAGAGATACAGTTTCATCAATGTTTATAGGAGCTCAATTTACTATAGCTAAATTATGAAACCAACACAGATGCCCCTCACTAAATGAGTGGATTCAAAAACTTTGGTACATACATACAATGGAATTCTACTCAGCTATTAGAGAAAATGATATTTGGCATTTGCAGCCAAATGGATGGAGATGGAAAATGATTGTGCTAAGTGAAATATCCAAAACTCAGAGACTCAAGGGCTAAATGTTTTCTCTCATTTGTGGACACTAGAATACAATCAGAAATAGTACGATAGATGGCTAAGCTAATAATAACCTTAACGTATGAATTTTTACACGAAGAGGGGGAACCTCGCCTAGGATGCTGGAAGACACAGGGAGGGGGGCAGGAAGTGGGGGAGGAAATAGGAAGGACATCAAGGAGACCAGAGGGAGGGAATATAGGGGAATCAACTCAGAGGGGAACCTGTGACTTCCCTGAGAAGTCCATTTAACATGGGGGTTTAATAGAGGGAAACATGGAACCATGCGGAACCCAAGGGGGGAACCATGGAATGATTCAGTCTTGGCTTGTTCTATGATTATACATTTGTTCTTGATTGTTTGATAATGATTCCCTCCTAATTATAAGTCCATATTTAATGAATTAAAAAAATAAAGTACTTAAGCCCCATTTGCTTAGTATTCAAAAATTATTGTTACTTTCTGTAAATTCTAATGGAGGAAGGAATAATGTGCCGCAGTAGTAATCTTGGTCATCGGTTCACCAGTGCTGTTAAACTCAGAGAGATCCTATGCCACAACTATCCCCTTCCTCTAATACAGCCTACTCTTTCTCTGTGAGATTTTATCCTTTTTAGTGACTTTTGAATTTTTAGATTTTTCCTACAGGGTATAATGGAAGTCTTGTGTTCTCAGTCTAAGAATTTTGGGCATTAATAGTGAAGGCTCCTTGCTTGTAATTAATTTGACCTCCACTGAAGTGAAGATGAGATTGGGAGAACCTTTTTGCTGTGAAAAGAGACTGCAACAGGTATTTAACATATGGCATGTTTTAAAACTTCTTAAATGCAAAATGCTTCCTTAAAAAATAAAACAAAACAAAAAATACCCTCTTTTCTTAGAGCTTATTGTGGAAACTAAATAAAAGTGAAAGTTCCTTGTTTAGATTTTAGGGAATGCCTATCTTTTGTCCCATATCCCTGCTTGCTTCCAAATATCCTGACTAGTTACCAAACTCCACATACACATATCACAAAATCATTATGCAGTCTTTCCTAAGTATCTGTAGAGGATTGGATCTTGGACTCCTACTCCACCCCCACTCATGTGAAACCAAAATTTATGTTCTCTCAAGTCCTGTGTATAATTTGGCATTGAATTTGCATGTAACCTATGCACATACTCCAGTCTACTTTTAACTCATTTCTAGATTGCTTATAACACCTAATACAATGTAAATTCTAGGAAAGTTGTTATTGTACTGGATTATGTTAGGAATAATGAAGAAAGGAAAGTTTGTACATGTTCAGTACAAATAATTTAAAAAAAATATTGTCAGTCTTTGGTTGGAGAAACCAAGAAATGTAGACGGCTACCTGAATATCTGTAATTTCTCAAATGATTTCTAATATTATTTCTGTACCTTGTGATATCTAGTATTATCACCCAGCTATCTGTTGCTATCTTCTAGGACAATGTCAATACTCTCTACTTTGCTGATATAGTGATTACTTCCTGCATTTTAAAATCTGGATTGCTAAAAGGAGTAAACATATTAGAACTCACCATGCTTTCTCATTAACTAACCAGGCAGTCTTTCCTACTCTGATTGAAGGGGACATTAGATTGATAGGCTTGAGTCAGACAAACAACTAGCAAAGCATAGCAGGTGGGAATTGAGACTCCATTCGAGGGCACGTCTATATTGGGTAAAATAATGTAACCAAACTACTATTGTGCTGTGTATCTTAGAATCATGGAAAATTACAATATATAGTAAATAGTAGGAAGGAGCTGTTCTCCTAAAAATCTCAAAGTATAATCTAAGGAACACAAACAAAAATCTTTGCTCTAATCACAAATTTTCTAAACTCAAATCCACTTTTAAATTGTAAAGTGCTTTACATTTTATTTTACATAGTTAATTACCTGATAATACTGTAATAATATAGACTAGGTCATATTATTACTATAGTATGAATGGTGGAGGCAAAATCAGAGAAATCAGTTTAGTGAACAAGTCATAGAATTGATATGTGGTTCATTTTGGAACTTGACTCTGAACTTCAATTTAGAAATCTTTCTAATATTTTTCAAATCTTAGAAGATACATCGGACAGTGCCTAAGGAGAAAAAACAGAAAATATTTGATATTCAGAATCTACATTCAATTTTTTTAGAGATAGAGAAACAGTGAGGGAGAGAGAATCAATTTTATTAGTTTTTTTATGTGGCTTTTGTTGCTGGGTCATTTCATGTGTATGTGGTGCTGGGGTTTGAATCCACCTACTTACACATGCCAGGCAAGCACCATGACCGCTGAGCTACTGCTTCAGTCCCCGAATCTACATTCGTAATCACAAACTTCCAGATGTGTAAGATTCAGAAACACTGAGCAGGATATTGTTACTAATAAAATATCTAAGTTAAATTGGAACATTAAGCAAAAACATCCACAGAAAATAACTGCAGCTATCAACCTCTCAATATCCACAGGTGGTAAATACAGCCTTGACCTTTTTTTTTTTTTAACAAAAAAGTAAATAGGAGCTGATGGAAGTGAAACAGATTGCTTAAATTCCCCCAGTAGATAAGAATTAGAACCAGTAGTTGAGTCAGTCTAGTTTTAAGAATTAAAAATTTTAAAACATTGCTGTAGTATCTCTTACCGTCATCTCGAATATGAGGGTGTAACAAAGGTGAGGGTTTTGTTTAACATGTGACTGGAGGTTGCCACTCACATTTACTTCCCAGAGTCAGAGAAATGCTGGCTCAGATGATTTTCAAAGTCCCGTCATGACCCCATTGCCTATGATTTAATTGATGGTTTTTATATAATATTTCTAATGACTAGGCATTCAAAAAGCATTTGCTAAATTGAAACTATGATGTCCTATGAATCATTTTGTCTTTTTAAGCAAAATATATTGGCAGACATATTTAACCAAATTTCTAAGGTTTTTTAATATTTAGGGCTTACAAGTACTTTTATGATTAATTTTCACTAAAATTCTTTACTACATATTACAATTGCTTTTTCCTCCACCCCATCTCATTATACTACCACTTAAAAGGCTTGCTTATCATGTTTCTTTTTTTATTTTTTTCTTTTAACTGGTAAGTCATGTATTAAAAAACGGAGCCTTGAGGCTTATAAATCCAAAGGCCAAACTTGTAGAAGTTGACATAAGGTGTACAAATGACCTTTAGTTGCTTTCAACTAAGCCAGACAGGTGAAATGGAAGTTTCTACCTCCTCCTCCATGATCAGTTCCCTGGAGCAACTTGAATCCCTGTTAACATCTAATGGGATAAGTGGCATCTAGTGCTTAAAAGGGTCAAGAAGTCTGAGAAATCTTGAACACAGAGAACTGTCAACAAGCAGTTATTTCTGTAATCTCTTCAATTAATTGATACTGAGCATTGTATGAAGTTTCCCAAATGATGTTGAAGTAATTTCCGGAAGTTTTCTCATCTTTAACAGGTAACCAGATGATGGTTTATATTTCCAGGAAACCCATTTCCACACTATATTAGGAATGTATCAAAGCAAGCCAAATAGCTTCCCGACCAAAATGAAGGCATCTGGGGAAGATTTCATGGCTCTGCTTTGCTTTCTGTCTCATATAATGGTTTATGATAATCTATCAATAGTTTCTCAAGCTTCTATTGAG
>PVKS010013181.1:0-51626 GCA_004027875.1 Aplodontia rufa | reverse complement strand
TGCTTGTTTCTATTTAGAGATTAATGACTATGGCTTCATTTCTGACTTCAGAATTTCATGGAACTTTACTTTTGGCTGACTTTAACCTGTAACTATACAAGAAAGAGGTTTCAGGATAAAACTTGTTCTCAGCAAAATGAAATCTCAATTAGAGCAATTGAACTCAGTATCTAAAAAGAGAAATGCAATAGTGTGTACTCTACAATAAGAGCAAAATATTGATATGTCATTTGGTAATAAATTTAGCAAGGAAAATGCAAGTCCTACATGAAGACAATTAGACATTAAATAAGATTTCATCTTGCCTTAGAAAATTTAATACTATAAGAACATACATTTTCCTAAAAATACATATATTTAATATGTTAATAATTAGTTACATAGTTTGTTTAATAAAATAATATTTAAAATTAAACATTAAAATAAACCTTCAAGAATACCCAAGGAAGGAATGGTGAGAAGTGAATTTCTTTCCTTAAAAATTCAGAATACATTACTAAGTAGAAAACATTTTGTCACATGTCATTATGATTTGACCACAGGAATGGACAAAGTGGAAATACCAGGTTGAAAGAATCTAAAAGTAGGTTCTAGTATATATGAATATTTAAAAGATGACAAAGGAAATATTTCAATATACAGGAAAATAATGGATTATTTAATACATACATTACTTAACAAATAATGGTAATGGTGCATTTAATAAAACACAACTAGCTATTCAACAAGAAAAAATTCATCAAGAAAAAATGAACCACTTTTTTCCTCCCATATAAAAATAAGTTCCAGTTGATTAGAAATTTAAGTGTAAAAAATAAAATTAAATTTATGTAAGAAAATTCTACAAAGCTATGTAAACAACCCAGAAGCAAGGGAAGGCTTCAAATGCTCAGAATCTATAAAAAGGAAAAAAAGGGACCTAACTGAATATCTAAAATTTAAAAGTTTTCAGCATAGCAAACATGCCAAAACCAAAAGGAATAAAAATAAATTTGGGGAAAAGCTTGAATCGTAGAAGAGCTAATATTCATGCTATATTTAAAACTTAAAAATTAATAAGAATAAATAATAGAAAAGTGATAACATGAAAAATACTTGTATCAGTGAAAATTCATGTAGTCAAAAATAATGAAAAGATGTACAAACATATTTGTAGTCAAGAAAGGATAGATTAAAGCAATAGATTTCACTTTTTACCTTTCAGACTGGCAAATATTGAAATGAACATAAAATCTATTGCTGCCTGGCAGTGGGAAATATAACATGCTCATAAAATGCTAAAAAGAAATTTGAGAGCAGTCTTTCAACATCTATCAACAATCGCATATTCTCTAATAACCTAGGAATCTCATTCCAGGTAATCTGTTCTGAATAAGGAAAATTATTAGTATGTGAGGGTCATGTACAAAATTCTTTACACCAGCATTGTTCATAAGAGTGGAAATGCATCAATAATAAAATAGATAAATAAACTTTTGTGCTTCTAGACCATTAAAAACAATAAGTGAGAACCATACCTGTTACTCTGAAAGATTTCTATGACCTTGCATGTGTTTTCCTGTTTTTAACATATCCATAAAGCCCTCCATATGGGTATTTGTATATATAATAATAATAATATCTGCGTGAATATATGCATGATTATATGAATATGGGGAAGCAAATGAGAAAGGATTATTTTTTTAAGGAGAGAGGGAGAAAATGAGAGAGAGGGTGGGAGAGAGGAAAAGAGAATCAATTTTATTGATTTTTCCGTCTGGCCTTTGTTTCCCTGACACTTAGCTGTGTATGTGGTGCTGGTTCCAACCCAAGTTCTCATGCTTGCCAGGAAAGCACTCCAATAGCTGAGCCAGCGCTCAAGCCCAAGAAAGGACTATTTTTAGATCATTAACTTGAGTTAAATAGTCGGAAGGTAGCAGGAAGAAAGTTAGCTGGATGGAGTGGGGGACAACAGGAAATGTAAATATTGTAAATTACACCTTAAAAATGAATTAGGAGAAATACATGATATATGTAATTGTATTTTGGATGTATGAAAACAATTATGTAAGCATGTATATAAAAATAAGTTTGAAAACAAGGCTTGAGTCAAACTTTGGTTGGTCCTGAGTGAACGAAGCACTTCCACGTGTTTTCCCAGGTATCTTAGGACCAAGCTCACCATGCTGTGAGCTCTTTAAGTGAAGATAGAAACAACCTGGGGAAATTGCAATTTGAGCACTTTTACTATTCACTTATTTTAAAGGAAATGAATCATATGCTATTTCTTCTTCTTTTTTTTAGGAGAGAGAGACAAAGAGGGAGAGAGAGAGAGAGAATCTTATGTGGTTTTTCATGTGGCTTTCATCGCTCCAACACTTAGTTGTGTACGTGGTGCTGGGGTTCGAACTCGCCTCCTTGCGCATGCCGGGCAAGTGCCATAAGTGCTGAGTCACTGCTCCAGCCACACTATTTCTTCTTGAGAAAAAGTATAGAGTTAGTGTGTGAGGTACTTATAAATGTGCTTAGGCAAAAATGAACATAGGAAAAGACATGGTTTTAGAGAGAAGGCCGCATATTCGATGAGAACAGGCTGCATGTGAAAAGCTGCTTCAGCTCTGAAAATTGGGCTGCAGAGGGGAGGAGCTCAAGCCATGGTTGGAAGGTTGGTGCTTACATTGCATATGGAATGTCCCCCAAAGGCCCTGTGTTGAGATCTTGATCACCAGGCTATGGCACTGTATGAAGGTGATGGAACCTTTAGGAGCTGGAGCCCTGGGGAAATAAGTTACGTCATTAGGCGGGGGATATATCCTTGAAGAGAGCATGGGAGCATTAGAACCTTGGTTTCTTTTTATCTACTCCTTTTTTTTTTTTTTTTTTTTTTTACTGCCATGAGCTTTACAGCACTTGTTACTCTCCACCAGGATGCACTGTCTCACCACACACTCATTGGTTTGAAACTTCTGAAATCATGAACCAAGACAAACCTTTCCTCCTTTAAAGCTAATTTTTTCTCAAATATTTTGCTATAGCAACAGAAGGTTGACTAGAGTGGAGAAGGGAGTAAAAAGCCTTCTGTGGTAGGAAGATAGATACTGATGCACTCGCTGAGTGTACTTTGAGGATGAAGGTTAGAGTCTTGGTAAAAATCATACCTTTTGAGAGAGAAAACAAAAAGAGTGATTAGAGAAACTTAACGGTCAACAAGAGAAGGAAACCAAGCTGAAGAAGAGTATTCATCTTTAGAGAGAGGCTCCCAAACATACCAGAACAATGGAGAAGAGAACATTCCAGGCGGAGAGAAGACTACCGGGTTTGGCAATTGCAGGAACAATACCTTGAGGAGGTATGAATGAATCCAGTGGGTGATAAACACATAGAGGCTGCTTTCATCCTGTGGAGATTCCTTCTTCATTCGGAAAAACAAGATAGAGTTCAAGATTATGTGGAACTTGGGGAAGGAGAAAATCTAAATCTAATTTAACGGATGTTTGTGAGCTCTGCAAAATATCACTACGGTAGGAAATATATCCAGACCATCCAAATGTAAACACTTGCTGGGAACTCAGGGAAAATGAGTCTAAAGTGAACGTGGTCATGCGATCAGGCTGCTCTTGGGAACCACTCACATCTCTTAGCTGCATCTCTTACTCCAGATGCTGCTGCAGTGACTTCCTCCTTGAAAACTCACCCAGATTCAGACAAGAGTGTCCAACCAGCCTCGTAGTCTTGCAAGTGCGGCTTCTCGCTCACAGCCATTCAGTTGGCACTCGCATGTGTAGAATCCTGAACCATCTCTCTGTGTGTGTGTGCATATTCATGTATGTGCACATGTGCGTTGGAGGACCAATGAATAAATGCCCGTGGATAAATGTCTCCCCTTCTTTCCCCCACATGTCCTGAGATGTATCGCATAAGACTCTTCATTTGAGTCCTTCAGTTAGAGCACCATTCTGTGCACAGTACCAGTGGCCAGGTCTATAAGGATCCTTGTATTCCTGTCTCATCTTGGTTTCACTTTCCCTGGTATTCATTCCTGACAGTTCCATCAGACTTCCCACTGAAATATTGAACTTGAGCCTTTGTGTTTGGTTCTGCTTTCTGAAGAATCCAGGCTAAGATAGCTTCTTTTTTCAAAAAGGAGCTGTGTGGTCCAATAAAAGGAAATAGAGTGAATGTATGTTTTAACACTATTAAGAGTGGTTCTGAATGCATTTATTTCCAAATTTATCCTAAATGAGTTTAGATCTTTAGTTATTTTAAAACTACCTGTAATGGGGTAAGATCTTTAGGTGGAAAGCAACAGAAGAACCAAGTATCCTATAACGAATCTTCAATTAATTGCAGAATATACAATAGAGGGTAAAAAAAAAAAAACCCAACTACTTTTGAATAAAATGCTTTTATAATTAAAAACCTGTTAGGAGGAACAGTCCTAATTTTCCTTTATGTGCCTTGAAAATTTGCCAAGAATTTAAAAGTCTTCCATCATTACTTGGGGCTTCTGGACTTTAACAGTCCCTTAGCACCTTAGTTAATTTTACGTCCTAAACCAAAATTACTTCTTCAGGCATTCTTTTCTTTTTTTATATGTACTAATTTAGTAAGATTTTGGGAGATGGCAATTCTGATTATGCTTTTGTTATTTAATTATGTGATCTATTACAGCAATTTTGCTATTCTGCAAGCAGCTTTTGAATAGAAAACACTGACCCAGATCTGGGAGCTATCCAGTTTTTGCCCATTTTTTTTGATCTCATGGTTGTTTAAAGAATTATGTAGTGTTAATGGACATCAGAAGCAAGAGAAAGACTTGAGCTTTTTCTCTCTATCGGATTCAATTAAGAGATCTCTTCTAATTATTACCTCTATTTGCTTAGAGGTTATCAGCTAGCCATAACAGCTTTCCGAGGGCAACATTTTTGGTTCCTTTATATTTCTGGCATTTCATTCTAGGATAAATCTATTTGAACTTTCTTCACAAAGAGAGACAAGCTCTTAAAGAAAATAATAAATTCGTACTGGGGTACAAATTTAAGTGTCACACTATTTATGCAATTTAATTATATCTCTAGCTTTCAGTCCGTGCGATTGAGGAGGAAGATGGTGGCAGAAGTAAACTATACCTCTATAGGATTAGTCTCAGTTGTTTACCCATGGCACCATTAAAATAAACATCTGGAGAACTGAAATCCTATGAAAATTTGAATGAATGCGGACGCTGGTTTCATATTGTCAAAGGCCAAGTCCTGACTTTACCACGTGTTTTCTGAGTCTGACCTGTATTATCTGATTTCTTGCAATTTCTATTCTCATCTGTGGCACAGATAATAACTACAATCACCTCATCAAATTGTTAGGATATAAAAACACTTCACTCTCACTATTATCATTATTCACTATAACTGCTAACATAAACCATAGTCAATTAGAATAAATGCCTACAATATCTTTGAGCTTCTTTTATTAAAAATATGAGTTCTTTTTAAAAAGACCTTTAGTCAGTCAAGAAGAAGAAAGAGCCAAGGAAACTTGGGATTCAATTAAAAAGCAATGCCTTTGGGAGAAGCCACTCTGCATTGTTTAAGATCATGGTTTCTTGAGCCTAAAGACCTGGGTTCAAATCCCAGCTCTGCCCCTCATTAGCAATTATTAGCACTTAAATGAGCTACTTAACCTTCTTGTGCCTGTTCCCTCATTCTGAAGTAGGAGATAATTACAGCACTGACCTCATAGAGTTATTATGAAAGTTTAATTATTTTTCTTAAAGCAGTGACTAGCAGGGCTGGCCTCATGCACATGTGACCTGTGCTGTTGTACAAGGCGGCACACTCAGAACCATCCCATGCTTGGGTTAACCTTCTGCTGTTGCTTTCTTAAAGTTCTTAGTAATTTCCCATTATTCTTCATAGTTTAAAGCTCTTATGTGAGGAGAGGAGATACACTTAACATTATGGTCCGCTCCTTGCTGTAGCCTCAGCACAGAATGTCAGTGATGCCCCAGAAGCACAGAGCTCCAGCAGACCCAAAGGACTGAGCACTCAGCAAGTTTCAAAGCAAGCGTGAAACCCATATTATGTCTGTGACTGACTGTGTGTGACAGCACCAACCACTCCATGATACCATAATTGCTGCTCCCACCGGAACTAACTTCAAAAGCAGAAAGGAGGCAATGCCATTTTAATAACACAAATGACCAAAAGTCCCTATCACATACTTTCTTACTCACTGTAACTTCCCTTTAGAAGTTAGCCTCTTTTACAGAAAATGATAACATGGAAGGAAAGGCAAGAACTTCTTTTTTTCTTTGCATCCTTACTTGCTCATCAGTTAGATGAAAGTAGATAGCATTGGTAGAATGTGGTTTTATCAAGATGTGAAATAAAAACATCTGAGTTACTTTTCTGCAATAGTTCTGTTCCATCAAGAAAAAAATACATATGCACATATAACATATGAGGAACATGAATTGCATAATTTCAATAGTGTGCGTATGAGAAAAATGCTCATCTATTTTCATGAGCATTTCTGATATAGAACAATAAAAAATGGACAACTAAATTCATGCTAAAATGTATTAAAATAATTATTCCTGCTTATAGTGACATTAAATAGTAAGTGAAAAACATCATGGCAAATCAAAAGACAGATTGTGGAAGAAAGGGAAAATTGTATTTTAGTACATGTTACAGCACTTTATTCTTCTTAAAAAAAACAGTTCTACATTATCATTTTGCACAGAGTGATACAAAGTATATAGCTTGTTCTGGTGGTTGGCACATATATATCTGTGTGTATATACGTGAGCATGCACACGTATATATACCTCAAAAGAATCAGTGTCATGGTTCCAGACTTTTGCTTTGGAATATTTCATTCTTAAAAGGAATATCCAGAATTTATTTCCCTAAATATTCATTCCAGGAGAGATGGGTGTTTTAGTGTCTGGACCTGTCCCTGTAAGTTTGAGCTTCTCCCTGGTGCTCATACCGGCATAACTCCCAGGTGGGGACTTGCTCTATTCCACAAGTGGCCGTCTAGCCAGAGGAGGTGTGTAGCACATACTTGGCCTGCTCCTTGCACCATCTCTTACGGAATTTTCAGTGTTCCTCTAAAAATTTCACAATTTTCTCTGCACTTTGAAACACATTATTTCACCCAAATCCCACAAAATCTTTTGAAGTAGATGGTAGGAAGCTAAGAAGAATGTGTGCGGCTGGCTCATTCACAGCTTCTCACTGGGGAGCTTTGCCTGCTGAGTTCATCACCACCCAGAGTCTGACTCCTGGGTCATATAGATTCAGAAAACAGTGTCAGTTTTCCAGAGTCGTATTGGACTTACACATGCTGATTCACATCAGCTAAATCCGTGGGCGAATAAAGTGTAGAATGCCAATGCTGTGATTTATATGGAGAACTGTAACTTCCTGGCACACCAGAACATTCTCTTGCTATAGAAAATCATCGGGGGAAGCTTGCTCATCAGACGTTGGCTCACAAGCATGGAATCAGGACAGGGGGTGTTGCTTGGGTAATTTGTCTATTTAATAGCATCAGGATCTGATGGACCCATAGACAATAAGGAGATTTGGCACCTCTGCAGGAGTTCATCTTTTTAGGACTCTGCTCCCCAGTAGGGGCAGAGACGCGCTGATGATGTGAGCGCCCTTCCCTTACTCTCCTGACTGATTGATTCATTCTTCCTTGAGATGTGTGATTTTTATCAATATAGTAACAGCTGGACTCTTTTCCCTCCTGATTGTCATGGGGAACACTTTTCCTCCTAGAAGGGGCTTTCTTACAGAAGGTTCATTTAACGCGAGTCAGCCTATCTCAGCTTGTTGGACTGTATTGTTCTCACTCCTGGCTTTGGACAGTGCTGTCTTCATTTTACAAAACACAAACAAACTCTGGGAATGGTGATAGCTTGGTTTGAGGAAGGAATTCACTTGACTACCTGCTGTTGAAGCTTTTCATTTTTGGTTTAAGGGCTGACATTCTGATATAGGACTGGGGTCTTCTAGGAAACTAAGGCAGCACAAAGACCCTTGCCTCCCACCCCAATTCTTGCAAGCATGCCAGAAAGATTTCAGAGCATCAGGCATGAGTTTATTAGATGGGGTAGGAAAGGGGGAAAGGGCCACTCTTAAGGAAGAGAGTGAGTAATCTCAGAGGGGAGGGGGACGGCATGCCTCTCCTGCCGGACACTTTTATTAGGGAGCTTTAGCGAAGATCCCAGAGTCCCTCCTAGGTCTTCCTCCTGACTTTTGACTGAGAGCTGTGTGACATGAGGCTTTCAAGTACCTAGTGCACATGACAATTCTAGGCCACGTTGGTTCATGCTGAGTGGCTCTAATTAGAACCTGTTTTTACAAATTTTTGTGTTGGGGAAGGGATTGAAATTGTCCTTATCTGCCTGAGTTCCAGGATTTGGTCTGTGTTAAGGTCACAAAAGTCCCCTGCTTTAGGGTAATTTGTGTTCTTACTATCGGCATTTCGGGACCTGCATTTCTCTTTCAGATAATAGGGAGTTTCTTGAGGAATGTCACATACCTTATCAACTTCAGCCAGGCAAGCCTGCAAGTAAATTGCTTTTTAAAAGAGAAAGCATATGGGGGTCAGCATAGTGGGCCCATTTTATAGAATTGTTCCTTTAACCTTAATTTTCCACTATTCACATCTGTCTGCCCCTATCAATTCCTTTTTCTACTCTATTATATACATTACTGAAACTTAAATGCTTTTATTTTTTTTAAGGCAGTATTATCTTAATTTCCTACCAAACTTCTTGGGTTGACTTACAGAATATGGAATCTGCCTCTTAGCTCTCCTTCTGATCTCATTTTCTCTCACTCTTCTTCAGCCATACTTGCATGTTCTGTGTTCAGGGACTCGCACAGACTCCCCCTCCTCCCCTCCCTGGAATGTGCGTCCTTCAGGTATGCCCTGTGTTTACCCCTTCACTTCACTCAGAACTCCACTCAGATTCATTCCCCACCTGAAATCTTGCCACTATGACTGTCTTATTACCACACTTTGTTTTTCTTCAAAGCAATTAATAGCATTATTATATTCTACATGTATTTCCATGTCTATTCACTCTCTTACTTGACTCGAGGCTTCAAAATACCCTTCTTATTTTTTATTGACTCCCATATTCTCAATCCTAAACAATCTACCATACTGGATTTTGATGGCATTAAAAAACTGCATGTTGGGTATATTTAATCAAATCTAGTCTTTGCTACGTGGTTAATAAATAGTACTTTATTGTCCAGCATCTACGCACTGTTGACTCTTTCGTTGAACAACTTTTCCTTGGGTGGCCAAACTTGAACAGAGCAGGTGTTTGTGAAATATACATTGAATGAGGACATAGATAAATTAATAATGAACTACTTGGGGAGTGGAGAAGAGGAAAAAGCTACTTCCAATTGGATCACAAATCAAGACAAGATTAATAGAAATGGTGACATTTAAGTTGGATCTTGAAGGATGTTTGATTTATTTCTGTGGAAGGGGATAAAAGATACTCAATACACATTTACTGTTTGTTCCATAGCACTTCTGTTCTGTGATTTTAACATCTTAAAAACAACCTAGAAAATAAAACCCACCAGGACACAGGTCATTTCCATTAAGTTCATCTATACATGCACACACACATTAATTAAATAATTGTATGTATATATGGATAACACACATAATTATCATTGTTATTACATATAATTATGTGACTACATGATATATGCATAGAAAGAGAGAGAGAGAGAGAGAGAGAGAGAGAGAGAAAGATGTGTACGTGCATCTGTTTATATAAAATGAGTAAGTACAAACCGAAAATAAAGTGCTAAGGAATTTTAAAAAGATGATCTTTTGGTAAACATGACATTGAAGTTTCTAAGTGAGGAGGTGAGGTGGAAGCTAGGTTTGTTTTGTGATTTTGCTCATGAGTTAGTATTAGAGTTGCCAATGAGATTAAAATATCATTTGGTATATCTAGAAGCTGCTTTCTTTATAGCAGAAAGCAGAAGTTATTAGTATAACATATACTTTAGTTTAAAACAGGTATAAAGTTCTTTGTGGATTATTGATGCTAGTACACTTACCTCATTTTTTTTTAGTTTCAGAAAAAATATTAGTGATCAGAAAAAAGGTTTAGAAAGTTTAATAGTTCTCCTAATATATGATGAGATCTTTTTTGTCTTGTGAGGATTTTAGTAGATAAGCTCTGAACCACTATGGGCTAAGGATAATTTTAAAATCCTGTGTTTTTATGTGAAGAAATCCTTTCTAGGGACTGTCTCATAGGAATGTGTTCTTACATAGCACTGATGCTTCTCTTGTCTTTGTTAGTCATAGTGTTTAAGTTTCTTTTTTATTAAAAGGGATTTCTAGGATTCATTCTACATAAGAACTCGTCCTAGACCATACTTTTTGATTGTCACCTCTTTGCTTTATCGCTACTCCTTCATTTTGCTTATTTGGGCTCATCATCGCTACTAAAATGTCCCACAAGTGCATCGAAATTAATCAGCTTAAACAAAGTTCCTCATCAGCCCCATCAAGTCCTACCCATTCCCTGTTGATGTCACTACCATACGGTTAGAAATGTGAAGGCAAGTACCACACCGTGATTTAGGACCAGGGTTGGAAGCACCACTCTGCTACTTCTGCAGTGTGAGAACCCAGGAGAAACTTAGTGTCTTCATGCTTAATAGGCCAATTACAATGAAGTAAATGTTATGAGCAAGTTCAGAGTCTATTTGGGGCATGTGGAGTAAGACTGTCTGTGAGAGATCCATGAGGAATATCAGGTGGCCAGGTAGATTTAGAGGTCTTGAGTTCAGTGAAGAGAACAAAGCTTGAAATAAAAATTTCCAAGAAATAATAATTTAGAATAGTGGATTTTCATCCAAGGGACAGTTTTGGCCTTCAGGGACATTAGGCAGTGTCTGCAGACATTTTGTTGAAAAACACATTGGGGTGTATGCTTTGTTATTGCTGTCTAATATAGAGATGCCAAGAATGCTGGTAATATCTTTATACGCACTGGACAGCTTCAATTGACATGGAACTATTAGAGCCCAAATGTTAGTAGTCTTAGAATTTAGAAGCCTTGTGATAGAAGAGAGTTAAATACACATGACCAGACAAACTTCTTCAGGAGGAGTACGAATAGAGAAGAGAAGAAGGTCAGGACACAAACAGAAGTAAGAAACCGTGAGGACGTCAGAGTTAAGAAGCAGCAAGAATCATTGCCGAAGTAGAGGGACACCAAAGCCAAGCAAAGAAAACTACTCCAAGGAGCAAAGTATCAACTGTGAAGTGTTGTTGAAAAGTTAAGAGGAGATTAGGGGGCTGTAGAGGTGGCACTACTGGCATAGCAATGACCCAGGTTCAATACCCAACACCACCTGTGCAAAAAAGTGGAGGAAAAACAAAAAACAGATGAAGAAATAACATTCACTCTCTCTCTCTCCAATTCATTCTCTCTCTATCTCTCTAAAAAAAGAGATTAGTAGAAGATCATTGATTTGGTGAGATTTTGGAGATAATGTGTGGTGGAGTCATAGGTTAAATAGAAGATATGAAGTAAGGAATGGGAGAGCAAGTACAGTCTTTTAAGGAATTATGCTATAAAGGAGAGTGAAACCATGGGGTATAATGGAGAAGAGATTGGGTTTAACAAAATGTCTGTATTTTAAGAATGATCCCATATGGAAGAAGAAGAAGGTAGTATCTAAGATGTTGTAGCTATTTATACAATGTTTGTTGCATTAATGATTTATCCTTGATTTCTTCCCTTCTACCTCCGGTCATTAAGGTAGACATTGTGAAGTACCAACTAAATTCCTTTCAGTGCATCCACTCTCCAGTCTACTGTGGGTAATCCAGGTTCACATCTGTCCTTTTTGTCAGAATTGACTCCCAACCTTTCCCAGGAAAGCCATTTTCCTTCTGGGGACATCTCACAGCTAATGATTGTGTCATAAGAGTACTTAGGACTGGGCCTACATGTCTAGGAAACATGGTGTAGGTTATGTTCTTGAAGCTATTCTGTGTGGATTAGGTGCAGAACTGAGACTATGATGTGTTTCTGCTCCTAGTGACATATTATTGTTCCCCAAGTCTGCCTGTGCTTCAGTCATTCATTATATCCAAATTCCAGTTAGTGGATAGCAGGGATGACAAAAAGGTGTATCTTGTACCTTTAAAAATATTTTCCAAAAAAAAAACAAAAAAAATATTTTCCAGTGTTTTCACAGACCTGTTTATATCCCCTTGACCAGATTATTACCTAACTGTAAAAATGTTGGGAAATGCATATTGGCAACATGGGAGGTCTCTACTACAGGGAGTGTCTTCATCATTGCTCCTTCTTAGACATAGCACAGAGATGGTCCATATTAAGTACTCAATAAACATAGATAAAACTTTATAGAAATAGTAAACAAACTTATTTGTAGTATCTTAATCTTCAATATCATATTATATATTTGCTCATTTGACCCATATAATAGCCTCATAAAGTAGTTGTCACTAAAGTTCAAAATTGGTGTTAAATTGCCCAAATCAATTAGCTAGCATGTGGCTCAAAAGGAATTGTATTCAGGTCTAATGACTTCAAGTGTGATTCTTATTTCACCTCATCACAGAAAGCATGGAAAGGACAGAGTATCTAGTTTTTCCTGGGAGATATTTTACCCCCTATTTAATGGGAGTTAACAAGTGCCACCTTCACATTCTTTAGCTTTTGGGATGATCCACTGCAATAGTCATTTCATTCCAGCACAGCTGCACAAGTACACTTGCCAGTTCTAACCACTTTTTGTTCATCAATTTACCTGGCAGAGCATGAGATGCACTGAATGCTTACTTTTTTCCCTAGGTAATTAGTCCCTGTTAGATTCTGCACTTTAAAAGCAACGTATGGAACTACTTGGTTTTCCAAACATGTTACAATGTGCATGAAATATTTATTAATCATGCCTGATAAATTACAACTTTACAAACCTGGATGGGTCAGAAACATGGTGTGGTTGATTATTTACACAGCTTAACCGATGTCATTGTGTTATAAAGTGTTTTATTGGAAGGACTGGATAGCAACAATTTCTAATTTTTGTCCCAGCAAATGGTGTTTATAAGACTATTATAAAATATGACATTTTATTATACCTTTTAAAGATTGTGGCTCTCTGATTTATGATCCAAGATATGCTACACTTTTCAGGGTATTGATGAGGTACATAGACTGAATTATGGGTATGATGTTGAAAATAAGGGATGGTCAATAAATAAAGCCAGTGAAGGGAGACACCACAGAAGGCTAGTAGTAGATTAGCTAAAGAGAGCCTGAGAAGAAACCAAGGACAGGAAGAGCTCAGAGCTTTAGATATTGTCTCTTGGCAACCCCTTGGGCTATTCAGTTTTGCCTCTTGAATCTTTCATCTTAATTTTGATATTTGCAAATTAATTCAGGGAGAAGAAATGTGCCATGGTACCCTATTGGCCTAGACCTGTTTCCAGTTTACATGTCTCCAGTTAATAAAGTGTTCTGTGTATATATTTATACAAAGTGCTATAGATGTATGTTGGGGAGATAAAAGTAAAATCAAGCCTCATTCTCAGGAATTTGCTGTCCAATGATTCCGAAGAGTAGCTCTCAGTGATCGTTCATTTTGCATGCATGTCAGCTTTTCTAGGCCTTTATGCAGAGTGAGACCAGCCCCGGAAATGGAGCAGTCATAGGGAGTTCTCAGTCACTGGTTCTCTCCTATCCCACTGGAAGGAATTCAAAGGAGTTGCACAGCAACAAGCAGGAGTTTATTAGAAGACAATATGGAAACTCAGGACAAAGACTAAATAGATTGTCTCAGAGATGTTGACAAAGGCCTTATAGAGCCCAAGTTTTTAAGGGTTTTGGATTTGGAAACAGACTGAACTGGGAGACCCTCCTGCTCTGAAATTGAAAGCAGCATATGTGGACCCAGGAAGTTCTCCCCTTGACCTGGTAAGGAAGGCTCCCATAGGAGTTTAACCCTGTGAAACTCCTGGAAGTGAAAATCTGTTCAGAACCAGTGAAATTCTCTCTTTTGTCCAGATGTATCCCTCCTCTGCTTCTAAAAGCTTTCTTCCTACCTGAGATTTTGGAGAAGGACCTTTTGAAAAGAATAATGTTTTCTTCCATTTTCCTCAAATTTGACTTTTAATAAAACCCACTTTCTTGACAATTTGACTTTGAGTATCTCTGGAGCAGAGAGCACTATGACTTAGCTTCCTTAGAGCCACTCAGTAACAATTTCTTTGTTTTTGCCTTCCTTGATAAAGTTTCCTATTTACTCCAGTCCTGTGACCTATGGGCTCCCTGAAAGTGACTGCCTTTCATTGTCCTTCCCCTGTTCATGGGTGAACAGGGTCAAATGTCCTCAAATTTCTGTGGTGATACATTTTTAAGGAAGTTTACATTTAAATCAGTATACTTTGTGTAAAGCAGATACCTTCTGTGATGTGAGTAGGCTTCATCAAATTAACTAAATTCTAAGAGAAGAACACTGTCTTGCCCAAAGAAAGGGAAGTCCTTAAATGAGCTGCCTTAGGACTCAGGCTGCAGTGTCCAACCTCAGTTTACCCAGCAGATTTTGTACTTGCCAAGCATCACAAGTGGGTGTCCCAACTCCTTAAAAGAAATCTTTCTGTCTCATATGTTTATATGAATGCATATATATTTACCACATGTTCTGTAGGATGAGTAGAAAAAATGAACAAGTGATAGATTGTATTGATTAATCACTTTTATTATAACTTTAATCTTTTAGATTATAACACTTTACAAATGTCTTGTGGTATATACTTTTAAAAGGGCTTTCACATGAATCTACCTGAATAACATAAGATAGATAGTAAAAGAGGCAGGCAGTTAGGACTATGGATTCCGAAAAGACTTCTCTAAATGTAAAGGTCACTCCATGAAGCTAAGGTATAGAAACATACCAAGCATTCTAGCCAACTCTTTGTCCCAGAGCCACAGGAAAAGGGAGGTGGGGTAGACCTAAATGGAGGCTACAGGATAGTTTAAACTCAAGCACTACAAGGGCACAACCAATCGGAATGTTGCAGGCTTGACCAATAACCTTAACGCTTTGCCAATACCTGTTTAGTATAGATTTATGACCAATAGTCTTGGCATCTTTCTAATACATACTTGGCATAGGTATTGATCAATGGCTATACCATGTAGCTATATTAACCCACAGCCTAACACACCTGAATATCATCTGCTATCAGGTCTGCTCTCACCTGGTGACAGCTCTGCTTCTTTTCCTCTCACTTAAATAAATCCTACTCTGTCACTCTTGCCTTCTGTTGTCTGTGGGTTTCATTCTTAGAATTTGTGAGACAAGAATCTGGAAAGAAATTAGGAGCCACTGAAGTCTGCTGCAGTAGCTGGTGGGCACAGCCCACCATTGGGAGCGGCAAAAACTGCAGTGGTAGTAATGGAAAAGAATCCAACTTTGCTGCTGACACCAGCAGATGTTGCCCTGCTGTGATTAGCTGCTAGCACTAAAATGGGCTTTCTCAGATGCAGAGGAGCGCTGTAGTTTAGAAAGACTACCCAACAGCAAAAGTAGAGAGTCTGGTTTCATCTCAGACTCTGGTTTCCTTTCCATTAATGGTTTACACAACTTTTGACAGAAAATTGGGACAGAGTACAATTAACACAATATGATGGATTCGAAAAGTATTGCCTAGGTAATTTATAATTTCTTTGAACTCGGCGATGACACTGGCATTATTTCTTAGATTTCCTACTTCACAGTGTAGCAATCTTTTCATGATATGTTGCTATATGTATATGTGTACATATATACATACAGAGATATTAGAATAATGCACTCTGAAAATACTCTACATACCTTTCTATATGACAAAACATATTTTTAAGTCTACTAATTACAGTTACATAGGGGAGCATCAGTTTGAGCTCAGAGAGAGATTACCTACAATGCCCTAGTCGGACATTCCTGGGTATTTTTGTATTGGTTTAGGTAGGAAGAGAGGGTTTACTTGTGGGTTTTTTTGTTGTTTTTTTTTTTTTGTTTTGTTTTGTTTTGTTTTTTCCTGTGTCTAAGCCTTATGTTGTCTTGAAGACATAAAGGGAACCAACATTGTGATATTTCAGGGTCTGGAGTAGCAGGAATGCGAAGGAATATTTTCTTAGAAATATGCAGAACATGAGGATCTTTTTAGTGATTCATATAGTTCTGCTAGGTCTTGATCCTTAATATGAATATATGTCTTTTAAGTCAATTATTTTTCAAAAAGTCATAGATTTATCTGGACTTGGTGAAATTCTGCTACCGACAACAAAACAAGTTAGACATAAATCATTTAAACACTGTTACCTGTCCTATGGGAACCTACTTTCTGCTAAAGTACCTTCCAGCCCTGTTGTCTTCTCTGCTCTGCTCTTGCAACCCTAAAGTGGGTTTGATTGTAAATGGAGCATTAGTTATAGAGATTTAAAATAGGCTAGTTTTGGGAAGTCTGATCCCTTCCCTATAAACAATAGTAGTGATTAGCATCCAGAAACAGTAAGGTACATCGAATTAAACTCACAACTAGAAATTTTAAGAAACCACATACTTTTTATTGACCAAACAATTGAGATTTCTTAATGGAGTGTACATCTGGAGTTTCACATTGATGGAGGAAGTAAACATACTGACACTTGTGCTTCTGGTCAGCAGCTGTGTCTGATTCAACATTGTTGCCCCAGATCCTGGTCCAGAAAGGGTGTGGGACACAGAGCAGGTTTTCAGTAAGTCCATTGCTCTGTTTATGAGCAGACACTTAATACCAATCCCTGAAATGCTCTCTGTGAAGCACACTCTTCCTTCTGCACCTTAGGATAAAGTAGGCAATAGGCAGGTTCCAATTTATCCCCAATATATCAAAATGGCCTCGGTGATATGTTTTGCTTGAAGTCCCGGACAGCAGCATATCTGAAATGCCTTCCTTTGGGAGTTCCCTTACCTTCATAACTGAAACACATCTCCACATTGGAGACCATTCAAATCCCAGGATTGTTTGTCAACAGCCTCCTGTATCACCTATAATAAACATGATTTTTTAATGCATTTGCATAATTAGGTCTCTTTATGTATCCCAGGGAAAGTGGGTCATTTTTCTCCCTTTGTGATGCTGATCAGCTTCCCACATGGCTGTTGCAGCTCTATTGTGAATACACCTCACAACACATTTGACTTGAACACAACCTGTCATATGCAGTTGTGGCAGGGTTATTAGGTGACAATTGAATTCTTGTTGGTCAGAGTGGGGACATTTGCTTCAGTGGGAAGCATGCTACACGTGCTAGGAGTCTAGAAACCTGGATTCCACTCTTGGAAGCTGTGTGGGGTTTTCCTGAGGATATTTTTCTCTGACCTTAATTTTCTTTTCTCTAATTGAGGAGGTTGGTTCCCCTTGGTTATTAGGTTTACCTTCAGATTCATATCCTCAAGGTTTGTTAATGTGTTTTTCTGATGAGTGTTGACCCTTATTGATAGGACAGGGATCTTAAAGTTTTGGAGTCAGTCAAACATTCATGAGCACTTGTGTTCTCTGTATACACTATACATTTTAGGCTTGTGCAAACACATCTGTAAAACTGGTGAAATAATGCTTCCTTACTTGTAATATTGTTTTGAGGATTAACATATATGCTGCATTCAAAATAGCAAAGACTCAAGGTAACATTAAATAAATCTCACTTATTGAGAAAGGAGGAAAAGGGAGGGAGAGAGATGACTGAACATGCTAAATCAATTGATACTTTAACCTTCACAGTTGGAAATGAAACATAATGAAAAAGAATCAAAGCCTTATATTACAGAACTGCAACTGTACACTGACCTCCGTTCAAGGCATGAGTACACAAAAGGCAGTTTTCCATTTCTAAGCATTTACATTATTTTAAAGTGATTTTTCCTGGGACCAAAAAATATACTCTTTGCTTAGGAATATCAAGGCAGGAATCCATATGTAAATGCTTTAAAATGTAAAAAGATCACAAAGTCATAGTTATTCTAGTGGAAGTCATTAATGCATGTGTATAAATGTGAGTGTGTGTCAGAATGTCTATCAGCTATCATTTTAAAATGTTTTCAAAGGATACATATTTCCAACTTCTAAAGAACTGGAAAGTAGAAAAATGTATTTCGTCTAGTCTCAGTCATACATTTCTCAACGGTTCCCTCCAAATTTCTCCTACAAATTTAGCAGTTTTTAAAATTTCTTGTGTATTTTTTCCAGTGTTTCTTTATCCAAACTTACTTTCTCCCTTTAGTTTTCATAAAAGATAGCCACACCTTTCTATGCCTTGCTTTTGGACTTAACACTATCCAGTAACTTCTTACACAAGTAGAGCAGATTATATTTCCCAGCAACAGTGTATGTGTGCCCATTTTCCTACATCCTTGCCAACATTTGTTGTTGTTCGTATACTTTATTATTGCCATTCTAATTGGAGTGAGGTGAAATTTCAGTGTAGTTTTAATTTGCATTTCTCTAATTGCTAAAGATGTTTAACATTTTTTCACATATTTGTTGACTGCTTGTATTTCTTCATTTGAGAAGTGTCTGTTTAATTCTTTCGCCCATTTATTGATTGGGTTATTTGTTTTATTGGTGTTCTGTTTTTTTATTTCTTCTTCCTGAGGCAACTTGTTGGAGTATTGGGCCTTGTAATGGTCAATCTAAATTGTCAGCTCCATCACATTAAGATGTTGGCTTGACTAGATTAATATGCCTCTAAGATTCAGAATCTCCTAAATGACACATCTTCTGGATGTGTCAATGAGGGTGTTTCTAGGAATGATTGGCATGTGGGATGGAGAACTGAGGGAAGGCCACACTAAGTTTGGCAGCACCTTCCAGTAGTTCGGAGGCTTGGATGGAATAAATGCAGAAATGATGAGAAAGCATCAGCAGATGCAAGTCCAATTCTTCTTGAATGATACTTGATTGCTTCTCTGGATGTGAGCCTCTAGATCCTTCACTGTTCCTAAGTGGACTCTGCTTGGCCATTCTGCAGAGAGTTTCCAAGCCTTCAGTCCAGACAGGATAACATAGTTGATATCTTGAATCCGAGCCTTCGGCATCTTGACTGCACAGCTACTGGTTCTTCCAGCTCTCAAGTCTGCAGATGGCCATGATGGGACTATCCAGCCTCTGGTACATAAATCAATCCAATATTTATATCATGTTGATTCTATTCTTCTAGAGAACCCTGACTAACACAGGCCTACATTTTTTTTTCTGGTACATGTAGAGTTTCTGGTCTAATTCTTAGGTATTTGATCCACTTTAAGTTGAGTTTTGTGCAGGGTAAGAGATTGAGTTTCATTCTACTACATAATGGATTTCCAGTTTTCCCCAGCACCATTTGTTAAACAGACTGTCTTTTCTCCAACTAATTTAGGGCTCCTTTGTTGAGTATGAAGTAACTGTACTTATGTGGGTTGTCTCAGTGTCTTCTGTTCCTTTCTTTCTTTCTTTCATTCATTCTTTCTTTCTTTCTTCTTTCTTTTTTTAAAGAGAGAGGGACAGTGAGAGAGAGAGAGAAACAATTATTTAGTTTTTCACATGGCCTTCATTGCTTGAACACTTCATTGTGTACATCGTGCCAGCCCAGGCAAGCGCTGAAACTGCTGAGCCACTGCTCCAGGTCCTCAGTGTCTTCTATTCTAGTCCATTCATCTTCATGTTATGTTTTGCTGTCAGTACCATACTGTTTTTTTTTTTTTTTTACTATAGTTCTGTAGTGTAATGCATTGATCATTGGAATAAAGGAACACAATTTGACTTGTGAATGTTGACTTTGTATACTATTACCTTGCTTAATTCATTTATGAGATCTGGAAGTCTTCTGCTAGAGTATTTTGGATCTTCTAAACATATAATCATGTCATCAGCAAACAGTGATAATTTGGGCTCTCTTTGTCTATTTTTATCCCTTTAATTTCCTTCTTTGTCTAAATGCTCTGGCTAGAGTTTCAAGGACTATGCTGCATAGGAGTGGTGGAAGTGGGCATCCTTGTCTAGTTCCTGTTTTTAGAAGAAATGCTTTCCATTTCTCCCCATTCAGAACAAGGTTGTCTTTAGGTTTGTCATAATGGAATTTACTGTGCTGAGGTAAATTCCTTCTATCCCAATCTTTTCTGGTGTTTTAAACATGAATGAGTACTGTATCTTGTCAAATGCTTTTTTCTGCATGTACTAATATAATTATGTGATTCTTATTTTTATGTCTGTGTATATGGTGAATTACATTTATTGATTTCTGTATATTAAACCAAACTTGCATGAATCTTATGTGCTCATAATGTACTATCTTTTTAAATGTATATTTGTTTGCAGTTTGCTAAGGATTTTTACATCTGTGTTCATTCATCAAGTATATTGTTCTGAAATTTTGTTTCCTTGATTTGTGTTTGTCAGGTTTTGGTATCAGTGTGATACTAGCTTTGTAGAAAGAGCTTGGCAGGGTTCTCTCCTTTTCTATTGCATGAAATAATTTGAGGAGGATTGGTATTAGTTTTTTTTTAATATTTGGTAAAACTTGGCTGAGAATCCATCTGGTTCCAGGATTTTCTTTGTTAGAAGGCTTTTGATGCCTGCTTCAAATTCATAAGTAAAAATTGAGCTGAGTTTTTTATTTCCTCTTAATTCTGTTTGGGTGGTTCATATGTCTGTAGGAATTCATCCAAATCTTGAAGGTTTTCTAGCTTGTTGGAGTATAAATTTTCAAAATAGTTTCTGATGGTCCTTTGGATTTTAGAAGTATCTGTTATGATGTTTGCATCTTCATTCTAGATTTTAATAATATGAAATTTTTCTCTCTTTTCATTATGTGGCTAATGGTATATACATTTTTGTTTATCCTTTTGAAAACCCAACTTTTTATTTTTTTGATTTTTTGTAATGTTTTCTTAATTTCAAGTTCATTGATTTCAGCCTTCCCACAAGAAAAGCCCAGGACCAGATGGATTTTCAGCTGAGTTGTACCAGACCAATTCTTCTCAAATTATTCCATGAAATAGAAAAGAAGGGAACTCTGCCAACTCTTCCTAAGAAACCAGTATCACCCTGTTAACAAAAATCTGACAAAGACAAATCAAGGGAAGAAAAGTTCAGATCAAAATCCTTGATGGACATACATGCAAAAATTTTTAATAAAATATTGACTAATCATATAAAACACATTAAAAGATTGTACACTATGAGCATGTAGGATTTATGTCAGGGATTCAAGGTTGGTTCAATATATGGAAATCAATAAATGTAATTCACCACATACATAGATATAAAAGCAAGAACCACATGATTATAACAGTAGATGCAGAAAAAGCATTTGACAAGATGCAGTACCCATTCATATATAAACACTAGAAAAGATAGAGATAGAAGGAATTTACATCAACATAGTAAAGGCCATTATGATACACCCAAGGCCAACATTGTTCTGAATGGAGAAAAATTGAAAGCATTTCTTCTAAAAACAGGAACTAGATAAGAATGTCCACTTTTGTACAAGGTGAGAAATAGGGGTTAAATTTTGTTCAGGAACAAAACAAAGGTGTGCACTCTTACCATTCCTATTCAACATAGTCCTTGGCATTCTAGCCAGAGCAATTAGGCTAGAGAAGGAAATTAAAGAGCTATGAATAGAAAAGCTGAAATTATAACTGTTTGCTGATGACTTGATATGCATTTAGAGGATCCAAAAAACTTCACCAGATCTAATTTTAATTATTCCCTGTCTTCTACTGATTTTGGTGTTAATTTATTCTTCTTTTCCTAGGGCCTTGAGGAAAAGTGTTAGGTTATTGATTTTGTGTCTTTCTTTTATTTTAGTGAATGAGTTTAATGGTATGAACTTTCTGCTTAGAACTGACTTCATAGGTTGGAGGGGTGGCTCAGAGGTTATGGCACTTGCCTAGCATGTGAGGACGTGGGTTTGAACCCAGCACCACATACACAACTAAGTGTTAGAGCAACGAGGGCCACATGAAAAACTAAATAAAATTGATTCCTCTCTCTCACTGTCCCTCTCTCTTTAAAAAAGAAAAAAAATAGAAGTATTGACTTCATAATGTCCCACAGATTTTGACATGTTTTACCACTGTTCTCATTTATCTCCAGGTATTTTTTAATTTCTCTGCTAATTTCTTCTATTATACATTCATCATTCAAGAGTGTATCATTTAATCTCCAGGTATTAGAGTGGTTTCTATTTTTATTTTATTTTTGATTTCTAGTTTCATTCCATTATGATTTGATGGAATAAAGAAATTGTCTTTACTTTTTGTAGTTTCTGAGATTTGCTTTGCACCTTATAATATGATCAGTTCCCAAGAGTTTCCCTGGATCATTTTGCAGCTGTTTGGGCACGGGCATATTCTGGCTCCAGGTGTGTTTATTCAGTGAGGTGACTGGAAGTCCACCATAAAATGGCTGTGGGGTCCCAGCTCATTCATCCCTTCCAGAATTGGCTTCAAACTGACCACTGTGTTTATCAAAATGTTTTACCCTCTTTTACCATTGCATTTTAAGTTATGAGTGCCCCTATAAACATTTCTTTGAGTGGCTGAGCTCAAGACAGTGCTTTTTGTTCACTCTCTGCTGTCCCTCCCCCACACCTTCACTGTTTGCCTCACCTACTGTCTCTTCAGGGTTCAGACTGTGCAAAATGGAGTCTTATAACTTTTATTTTGTTGCTAATCTCTCCACTCTATCCTTATATGCTACTTCTTTTCAGAGTCTTATGGAGACCAGGGACTGGCTGTCTTGATTGATTTTGCCATAATCTAGCATCTGTGAGTTTCTGTAATGGCGTAGTTTAATTCTTTGCTTATTGTTTTTAGTGTATCTATTAAAGTTTTGCTTTGTGTTACCATGAGATATACAAGAAATATCTCTAGATTAAAACTAGCTACTTTGAAATGAGAACAGCTTAACACTGATCATAAAGAGGAAAGAGGAAACACAAACAGGAAAACTACTAATAAAAATATCTATACTTGCACTCCATTCTCCTCTACGTTTTGAATTTTTGACGTACCATTTTATAATTTTTAAATTGTGCTTATTTATTAACATATTAGTGTACTTTTTGCTTTTTTATGTTATTTTTTGTCTTCAAACTAAAGGTAGAAATGGTTTGCCCTCTGTGTTTTCAATAATAGGGGATTATCAACTAGTCTTTATCATGAGTCTTACCAGTGAGTTTTATGAGTTCTAATGTTTTCTTCCTACTCAGTGTCTATTTTTCAGTCTGAAAAACTCCCTTTAGCATTTTTCACAGGACAGATCTGGTGGTGATAAACTCTTTCAGGGTTGGTTTGTTTGTGATTGTCTTCATCGTCCCTTCATTTTTAAGGATAGCTTTTCTGGGTACAGTATTCTTGTTTGGCAAGTTTTTCCTTCTAAAATCTAATTCCTCTTTTTCCTGGCTTGTAAACTTTCTTCAAAGAAGTTTGTTACTGAATTGGAATACTGTTACATTTTCTTTTGTGGCTTTGAGAATCCTCCCTTTGCCTTAAAGCTAAAATTTGTATGGAGGTAGACTTGGTTGTTTTGAGTCTTAATGGTGACCTCTGATTTTCCTGAACCTAGATAGTTGTATCTTTCTCTACGTTTGGGAAATCTCTGGTTAATAACTCTGAATAACTTTCAATTCTTTGGCATTCTTGAGTCTGTTTTGAACCCCAATGTAACCCAAATATTTGCTCTTTTAATACTGTTTCAAACTTTCTATAAATCTTTATTTTTCCTGATTCTTTATTATTTTCCTCCTCTGTGTATTTTCAAATAGCTTGTTCTTGAGCTTACTATTTTTTTCTGTTCGATTTTTTGCTACTGATATCTTCTATTGCATTTTTCATGTTGCTTATTGTAGTATTCAGCTCAAGGATTTCTGACAGTTTTTAAAAAAATGACTTCAATTTTCCATTAAATTTCTATGACAAAGCACTGAATTACTTTCTGTGTTTTCTTGAAGTTCCTTGAGTTTATTTAAAGCAGCTATTTTTAAATTCTCTGCCTCTGAGTTTGCTGATATTGGTTGCTATATGGTTGGTTCCTAGCATCTTATCATTTTATTTTGTCATTTCGGTGAAATCACATTTCCCTGAAAGTTCTTGCTTGCTCATATATAAAAATGTTTGAATATTGAAGGATTAGCTATTTATTCCATCTTCAAAGTCTCTCTCTCTCTTTTTTAATGCTACTGGCCTGATTGTTTTCCCTGAGCATTTGGTCACTGTCACTATTATTTCAGCACTAGAGGGAGCCATCAATCCGTCCCAAAATAATAGTTGGTTTGTTGCTCACGATAGAGTGAGAAAGTGCCTAAAACAGGGAGTACATCCATGCAACCCTCCACCTGTGGACTTTTCCTATTGTTCTGCCGGGGGTTGGTGAAGGAAGGGTTGAGTAGTCCCATAGTCACCAACATCACAATGCACTGTCACACTTGGAACCTACAGCCCTCTGAGACTAGCACAGTGCAGGAACAGGATGAAGGCTCATGCTGTTATCAACTACTTAATGCTACAGTATACTTATTGTCTGAGACCCCTGCAGCTAGCCGTAGGTGATGCTGACAAAAATATAAGTGTGTCTAACTGAGGTCTTGGTCCCCATCTGGTACTAAGATGAACTTAGAGGTTCTATCACTAGCACTGGCCTGGGAGCCAAGGCCATGGGACTCTTTCTTGCAATGAATTTCACTGTGGCAGGCCTGGTACTGAGCTGCAAGTCTAAGACCTGAATCTAATTCCCTCTCTTTCCATGCTGTATTACTTGGAATTAGAGGTGGGGTATTACAGTCAGTTCTTTGCTTCCTGCCTGCTTTTCTTTGTTATTATTGTGCTAAAACCATGTACTTGATATCTTACCTTGTTTTCTTAGTTATTTTGTTGGTAGTTGGTTTGTGAATAGCTGTTCAAATTGTTGTGCCTATGAGGAAATGATGGCTGGAGGTTCTCATTTGGCCATCTCCATCCCCAAATTAGTCCACTCCCACTGCTTTCAGTTTGTAGCTGTGCTCCCTACATAATATGCCATTTTTCCTTGTGAGCAGTAAATAGATAAACTTGAGTTCACATGGCTTCATGTGATTAATCATTATGGTATAATCTCCCTGTCCATCTCATAGAAAATTTATTGGTGCAAAGATCAGTTACAATTCTCCTTGTCACAATGCCTTTAGACTCTCCAGTCCACATCCTAATACTCAATACAAATCTTATTTCCTTTACTTGAAACCATGGGGAGATATGTTATTTCAAATCTTTCAGCTGTAAGCTGTTCCCCAGATTAATATACTATTTTCACAGGTAGTAGCAAAATAAAAGATTTTTGCTCTAGAAGCATAGTGTTAACCCTATGTGCTTAAGGCTATGACTAAACTTTCCTTTCTGAATCTTCTGTTATTGTAGGCCAAGTTTATCTCAAGATCTTATGGTTTCACCCAAGCCACAAAAGGCCACACTGCTATAAAATCTGAGGTTGCATTTTGAAGATTGAAGAATGCTTGAATGCTTGTTTGCCTACATCTGGGATCAGTTGCTTAACCTGCTGGGCCCAGTGCAAAATGAAGATAAGAAGCCTTTTGTTCAAAACGCAGAGAAAAGCCATAACAGGTACTGAAACAAAAGATTTTCCCTGCCTTTGGTGGTCTCATTCCAGCTTTGTTTGTCATGATTTTTTTTATTTACTATTTTATGTCAAATTCTAAGTATGGACAGTTACGTTTAATCTTTTTTTTTTCTCGAGCCCCTGCCTACAGCCTCCAGAAACCCCACACCATCTACTCAGTGATCTGGAGCTCTCTTATCCCACCAGGAAAGTTGAATTTTAAATAAATAGCATAAACTTTATCATTCAGTTTGGTATTGTACAGCATTAATTTAAATATAAATATAAAAGCATTTACATCATTTGTAGTATTGCCAAAATTATACAGTTCATATTTCTCAGTACATGAATACATCAGGACATAGGAAATGCTGCACAAAAATTAGCTCAACTTTTTGTTTTACTTGGTAGAAGAATATTTCTACCAACACTTTCTATCTTTGGCTTCTTGATGAGTAAGGAGGATGGAAAGGTAAAGAATGTAGCAGGAATGAGAAAGGTTGGGATGGAGTCCCTCAATTTTCATCTCAGAACCCCATTGTCTTCTTTCTGCCTTTGAAGTGAATGCTGTTTCTAAAATCAAAGCTTCTCTGAGCTCTGGATGCCCTTGCTTACTCAGTCCATGAAAGAATATTTATAATGCGTCAATTTCCTCTTCTCGGTACCATGCTCCTTGTCCTCATTGGACTTCTCTTATAAAACAAAACACAGGTTCAAATATAAAATTATTAAAAATTTCAAGACCATGACAGCAGAACATTAAACCAAGCACAGAGCCCTTTGGAGTGTGGAAACCCAAGAGACTATACGTATTACTACCCCATGACGCCATCTCTGTCTGGGCACACTTTAAGGATTCCCAGTTTCAACACCATCCAATGAAAATGACGTTGTCCCCTGAGGTGATAGGAGAAATACTGAGGTGATAAGGGCCTTGGGTCTGTAAAAGGTAGAACCATCCATGAAAAATTTCATCAGTCTTCACTGAGGTACATGCTGGGCCTACAAGCTTGGTTATTTGGTGTGAGGGGAGGGCACTGGAAGGCACTGGTAATTTTTCTGCAATTCTGGAGCCATGTGCTCTCATTCCAGCTTTGCTGCTACTTGAGCATGAAGCAACCTCTCTGAGTGACAATATTTTCATGTAAAAAATTGGGATAATAATGAGTACCAAAACAGTGGATGAGACATGGGCATATTAGGGTTTAATAAATGTTGTTTTATATTACCACGTTGGAGAGTTGTTGATTCTTTGCTACAATAACCCTAAAACAGTAGCAAGCCTTTGCCAAAGGAACTCTGAAGGAAGTCGAAAGTCTGTCACTTGGCTCCAGGACTTTGGTTTGAAAGTATGCTGATGGTTAAAGGTGATTAAATTGCATGATATTCATCAGGCTTTATAATTTTGGTGAATTATTAAAATTATTAAGATTCTGTTTTGGGTAATTACCTGTTCTTTATGGGGAAAACTGAATAGTTATGTTCCTAAATTATATCTTTGGTTTAATTCCTCTTAATTGTTTCAGCCTATGGCTAAAGTTGCCTTGGTTGTGCATTTACAGGTATAATTTTATCTTTGCAAACTAATTTTATTCGATTTTCTCTATTTGTTTTTGCATGAATGCAAATATGTCTCCTCCTTATTACCCGGCAGGATAAAGGGACTAGCAATGGTTAGCGTTCCATACACATCAGGGAACTTGGTGGTATGTAGGGATATATTAACATCTGTAGGAGATTCTTCTTGATGCTGCACTTTTCTCTCTTAAGTGTTCTTCCTTTAAAACACCTGTTTCAAATTATACTCCATGCACGCATTGGCAATAATATGTCTTAACTCTTAGCCACTTTGCATTTACTTTTAGGACCAGGGAAATATAACCATATATTTAAACAAGTGTTATAATTCATAAACCTCTTGATCATTCTTATTTTTTTTTAAAGACTGGGAGGGAGGGAATACATTTTCTTCATTTTTTCATCTGGTTTTTGTTTCTCTGACACTTAGTTGTATATGTGGTGCTGGAGTTTGAACTTGGGTCCTTGTGCATGGCAAGCAAGAATTTTAACCACTGGGCCACTGCTCCAGTCCCTCTTTTCTTTAATTGCAAACTCCCTCAGGGGTCCAGTGCTTTCCTGTCATAAAATGAAAATATGGAAAATTTCCATAGTTTCTCCAGTATTCTGGATAGAGTAGGTTAAAAAATAATCTTTATAGTCAGGCATGGTGGCACACGCCTATGATCCCAGTGAATCAGGAGGCTGAGACAGGAAGATCACAAATTCAAAACCAGCCTCAGCAACTTAGGCCCTAAGGAAGTTAGCTAGACCCTGACTCGAAATAAATATTAAAAGGGCTGGGGATATATATCAGTGATTAAGTACCCTAGGTTCAATCCCCAATACTACTGCTGCTACAACAACTACTACTACTACTAAGAATAATAAAATCTATTACAATGTAATCAATATTGACAGTTCAAAGCTAATCACAAGAATAGTAGCTAAAATATATTTTCCAGTGTAATAAAAGTTTCTTAATTTCAGGTTGACATATCTGGGCTGTATTTTTCCTTTACTTTTTCTACTTTCATCATCTTTCACTTCTCCATATCTGTTTTCTTAGTTGGCAGCCTCTGACTTCAGCAGGTCAGAATGAGGGGATGGAGAAAAGTAACATATGTAGAACACATGCTGACTGATGATGCTCTTTTGAACTGGCATGATGCTTTTCTGAGCTTGTCAATTGCTTATAGTTGATGCTATTTCACATTTTATAGAAAACCTGACTCTTCCAAAAAGGACTCACTTTTGAAGAGGGAATGAGGAATCTACTTGGACTATCCACCTGTTTCTTAGTTAATAGCTAATAGCAGGTGGTATGCTTCCTAAAAACTATCTTCTTGGGTGTAAAAAATCATTCATAATTAATAGCTTGACACATATGATTTTGCTGTAGCCCATTGGAGTTTAATTTTATTTCAACACCCTGTAGAAATACAGTGGGGAAAATGAAGGAGGATATATATATATAATCACATAAAGCTTAAACACAACTATTTTGTGGTTTAAATTCTATCTCTTCAACTAAATAGCAAATTATCAACCTCTCAGCCTTAAGTTCCTCTGTAAATTGCAATAATACCTCATTCATAGGTTTCTTATTGATGAAATAATGAAAGGATCAAAAACATAAACACTCAACCAACGTAAGATATTAGATCTACCTTCTAATTTCTCAGTAATCATACAGTCCTGGACTTACCCTGTATGTTGGGAAGAAGCAGTGGTTCAATACTATACTCACCATTTTGCTCTCTGGAACACTTAAGAAAATGGTTTTGATTAATTCTCCAGCCAACCATTTAAGAAGAGTTCCCTATTTGATGGGTAATGTCTGAAATTTTCAAATTATCTTCACATATAATTTCTTATGTCATCTTCAAGACACCCCTGTAGGGCAGGTAAAAGAAGGTGTTGCATTCTGCTCTTTGGAAATAAAGTGTTCAGATGTAGTAACAATATCCTGAACATTCTGCTCCCAGACCAGCTCATTTGACTTGCCAGTGCTTTTCCCGGTCTTCACCAGCTCCCCCTCCAGTGTCATAACATCATTTGCCTAATGAGCGCTGAGGTCAGCGGTTCATCCGTGCAGGTGTCCTTCTGGAGCAAGGACCGAGGAATGCTTCCAGTGAGTCATAGGACTCCTCTGCCCCATTAGGCTGCTTCTTTCTCTTTCAGACAGTACCAGTTTCTCTAAAAATCACCCTTTGACATACCAATAACAGAGCAGAACATGTTGACATCCAGCTGTTGCTTTCACTACCAATTTGTTTTAATTGATCTCATACTGTTTTCCCCCTCACATTTTTTGTGTAATGTTGGTTTAACTCTGTCTGAAACCAGCTTGGCTTGCGTATTAAACCTTTTACGAGGGGAACTTGCTGATGTGTGGGAAGTCACAAGCAGCTGAATGGGCCCTGCTGGGAAGTTTGGAACATTCCAACCATGACCTTAACCATTCAATGATTTGATTTGCTCTTTCAATGACTCTTTTAGAAACAGGATCGCACATACCTTAGAGAAAGACTACTTCTCTGGTCAAATCTCTGACAAGTTATTGTTAATGCATAAGGAACATATTTTTAAATGGACAACCACGAAGATACTTGGAATGAAGAGTATCTGGTAATTATTGATGTTGGGGGAAAATACCCCATTTACATTTTAAATAATTAGGAGTAGGACATTTTGGTCTATCTAATCAGTGTTACTAATTAAGAACAGAGAAGAGCCCAGTATGGAGTTGCAGTTGTAGAAGGACCGAAGCCCAGATGGTGGGCTTTGATCCAGAAGTTTTGGCATCAGTGCAAGGTGACCAAGAAGGAGGTGATAGCTGGCATTTACAGAAAGCTATCTTTATTGGTATCTGCTGCTGGAAACTACTCAGTTTATCCAGTAGTATGTAATAATGGTTTTATTTATTTATAGAGACCTATGAAGTAGAGCTTATTCATATTCTGTAGTTGCTTCAACTCTCAGTTACAGCTAACCTGAGGTTTTATAGATATAAAAAAAAGAGCACATGCGCACACTTGCGCGCACACACACGCATACACACATACACACACACGCATGCACAGAGTAAAACCCAGCGGGCATGGTTCCTTGAAGAACTATTTACTTTTACATATGTTTAATCAATATTTATTGAGCAACAACCATCTTCTAAGTACTGTTACAACTGTTAGGTGTTGTAGGGTCATGTTGAAATGAGACCACTACCTTCAAGGAATTCTTAATCCGTATGAAGAGATAAACTCTCATGAATTATTTTAATATAGGATAGAATGTGCTATCACAAATAAAAAAAGCAAAATCCTAGGTAGCACAGGAACAAGAGATTGTTTTCTAGAGGATTAATTTAGAACTCCAACAACGATAATTGCAATAAAAATAGATTTCATTCTGTTAGGTGTAAATTACCTCAGTTGTCTTTTGCACCCACAGTCGCTAAATAAATATCCCATTCCAAGCTCTGACAAAAGCAAGTGTCTTTTTTCCTTTTCTTGTCCTTGACTTGAAAATCATATGATTAGTAGTCTAGTTCAATACATAGAATGCAAAAAGACTGGGTCCTTGTAGAAGTCAGGAGATTCACTTTTTATACTCTGTGGAAAGGGTGAAATTGAGAAAGAGGATTTCCTTTTCGTAAGACACAAAGGCAGTTTTGTCAGTGATCCAGTTACTCAGGTGAACTGTCAAGAAAGCAAGCTGCATGACATGAGGGGGACTTGGGGAACTTATGAAATCAACTTTGAGTGCAGCTCCATCCAGATGGGATGAGGAAGAGAGCTTGAGCTCAGGTGCCCAACAGTGAGTGAGTGGTGGTGATCATCTTTAAGCAATGAACTCTCTATAGAGAATTTTATAACTGCAAAATTTGAGCTATTAAATAGATATGGAGTTGGAGCGATGGCTCAGCAGTTACGGAGCTTGCCCAGCAAGCTCAAGTATGTGGGTTCGAACCCCAGCACCAAGTACACAATGAAGTCTTGGAGCAACGAAGGCCACATGAAAAACTAAATAAAAATTGTTTCTCTCTCTCTCTCTCTCTCTCACTCTCTATCTTTAGGAAAAAAAACAGATATGGACTCATTTGGTAAATAGAAATGTCTTATCTGAAGTGAAATTTAAGGTCATCTAAAATTAAAGGGAAGTTAATAACTGCAGAATAAACTACAAGTGACTTAATTATTGTTCTTAGAATACAATGAAAAATATATTTCCTTTCTTCTTTCCTCCCTCCATCCTTTGTTCTTTTCTCCCTCCTTTGTTCCTCCCTTCCTTCATCCTCACCTGCCTATCATCTGCTGCATTCTGGCATGAGGTAATATATACAATGATACATACTTTACAGTAGAATGAAATAGGACAGCTGGGCAGTTCTAGCACAATATGTGGATTCCTCCTCTGTGTTAGAGTAAGTATTCTCTAGTGATCTTTTCCTTATATCCCTTTAGCAACCCTGCAGAAAATATAATTATTTTTTAGCTCAAGATTGATAGGAAAAAGGATAGAGAAAGGAAGATTGTGACTTAAATTTATGCATATTGTGTTTCTCAGAGCTTGAAAACCTTTCTATTGTAAAGATTCAGGTAAAAGCATAATTAATGTTCGACTGAAGCTGTCAAAATTGTACTCTCCTAAATTAGCTTGTAATCTCATCAGCTCTATAAACACTAATTTTTCTATAGCTTGGAAGAATGAGACTAAGCAAGTATTTATAAATTACCCCAAATGACCTTGGGTTGCAAGACTAGGTAAAATCAAAGCAACATGACACATTTGGAAGTTGCTCTGATGTGAGAGAAACCTTCTGAAACCAAGATTAAATGGTAGGAATAGCCATTAAGTATACTGATTGTTTTTTTCCAAACAGTATAAAATTTATAAAGGCATCCTAATTAAAGATTATTTGCTAATGATAATAAAATCATGAGACAAATCCTTGGCTAGGCATGAAATTCCCTACAGAACTGGGCCCCATTCAGTGTACACTGCCAAATATTTTTAAGGTTGAATTGCTCTGGGACTCATATCAATGTATTTTCATCTCTTCTTTTTGAAACAAAGATTTCCTTTGTTGGATTTAGACTGGCTATGTATTCTCTTGACATTCATAGCAAAAGATTTCTGATTTAGAAATACTGTTTGCTAGAGGAATCCAATATCAGGTGAGTCATTCTGCCCATTAATCACCTCGGTCTGCTCTCTCCAAGGGGGTTTACCCCATTCTCTGTTGGACCCAACTTCCCAATGAAAAGTAAGTGTTTCCTTTTATCTTCAGCCCATCTTCAATCTCTTTTTACTCTTTCTACCCGCTTCCTTCATTGGTTTACCCCACAAACAACTTCTCATTTAGGATTCTTAGATCATCAAGGTGAAAAGCAAGAATGAGTTTCATAATGGAAACTTTGGATGTACTACCACCAAATTTCGTGCTGAGAATTTTCCAAACCATTAAAGCATAAGAGTTTTTCCTTTTTATTATTTAATTTTGCTATCATGCTTTTTCAATAACTATGCATCCAACATGTACATGTGCCATATATTTTTATGTCTTACTTAATATATCAGTGATTGAAAAGTCATTCAAATTTTTGTCTTAACCAAACTGGAAATCACGTACACCTAGAAATCAGTTCAAAATATAAAGACTGTTATTTTCCTTTTTAACTAGTATCCCATTGTGCGTCTTTAATTTGGGAAATGGAGAACATAGGAATAAAGTTAATTCTCTGAGTACTAAGAGAGTCACACATTCATAAGTTCAAAGTAGTTAAGCCATGAGACATCTATGATGCTAATTATAGTCTTTATTATTGATTGTGTCTGATATTGTCTATATGATAGCATTAAATCCAAGACTACTACTGTAAATTATATAGCTGGTATATACTTACTGGGAAATCAAATATAAGAAAGTTGAGCTTTACCTTCTTAATGAGGGTGAGATAAAAGTAAGGAAATATTCTGAATTACCTGAGTGACTGTAGTCTAAGGCATTGGGGAGACACTAACAGATGGGTAAGTATGAATGAACTCTGAAAGGAGTCAATCAGTGTTCAAATCTCTGCTTCCTTACTAGACGATTCTGAGATTTTTGGTTGTCTATTAAACCTCTTTAAGTATGTTTGCTCACATCAATAAAATAGAATGACTATTATACTTAATTTAAGAGTTCCTATGGAGATTTCCATGTAATGTATTTAGCAAGTTGCCTAGCACACATTTAAATACTCAAAAAATATTATCTCCCCTTGTAGGCTGATCAGAATTATTTTGTATTGTAATTTATTCAAGGCTTTAGGTATACATTCTGTAAGTAAATTGCTACTCATCTAAGCAGGCACATACAAGCAGTTCTTTTAACCTATTTCTGTTTCTCAGAAGTTATCTAAGGAGAAATTTTTTAGATATAGTCAGTTCACTGGTAATGTGTATGAGTATGCGTGTAGAGCTTGGCTGGCACTTCTATGTTGATATGTTGCAGAACTGAAAACCTAAGTCCATCACTTGCCATCAATTGCTCAAAACAATCCAAAACTCTTGTCTAGAAATGGTTCCAAAATGTTAATCTATTTTCATACCAGCAAACATTACTCTGTCTCCATGCACAATAGATTTAAAACCTTTGATAAGGATCAATGTTCAAGTGTTCTCAAGGATGATTCATGTTATCACTTTTTTCTTTGAGTGGACCATATTTTCATATTTCTTTGATGCTTTGTGATATTTTTGTTGTCTGAAACTAGACAATTGTGTATTGTGATATGATAACTCTGGACATAAAATTCTCCTTTTCCTTAAAGTTGTCCTTCTGAATTATTGAAGGCTATATTCATCTATTTATTTACTTACTATATATTTATTTACTTACTATATATTTATAGTACATTCATCTATTTATTTACTTACTATATATTTATTTACTTACTATATATATTTTGCAAACTATATTTGTAATGAATGTATTCATGAAGCTCATTATATGTTCTTTTAGCTTGTATTTAGCTAGTATTTTGATAGAATTTTCTTCAGTGCTAGGAATTAAAACAAGAATCACAAGTCTCTATCAGAGTCTTGCATATTGACTCTATTCTGTGCATTTCTTCAACCCTTAAGTGGATCATTTACAACTCTGTGTTAGCCTTCATTTCTTGCATGTGCCTAGTCTAATGATCAGCATGATTAGCCAAAGGTGTAAGCTTTGGGTCTTAGATTATTTTTGTGAGAAAAAATTCTACCCTGAGCACAGGCATGACTATATTGTAATAATTCCATTATAAACATTTACAATAGGCCGCTGTTGATTTTTGAGCTATGACTACCATTTTTACAAACTCTCTGAGTTTGAATTAGATGAAATAGAGATGGATTAGTACTTTAGGTAGTTACTAAATAGGTTAAAAGAGGCTAAATCTGTAATTTCAGTTAAGATATGCTCTGCTCCCTCTAAAGTCTGACAAGAGGGCCCCACCTTGGGAATTGCAGGCTTCTATCTTCAAGATTTCTGTCAAGCTGGGAAGGGGCTGGGGCAAGTGAAACATCCAAAAAATTTTCCCACTAGTTTCACTTTTTTACTTGAATCAGCATTTGGTTGGTTGTTATAAGCTTCTGACTATTTTTCAGAAGTCTAGCAAATTTAGCTCTAAGTAGTTCCTGCTTTTTATTTTTTTAGTTTAAATCTTTCTACTCTGCCATTTTGTTGATGTAATTCCTCTCTTTTGAAGTGGATTGACTTCACAACTGGACAAAATTATAAGTATATTTTACATGTTTTTTTTTCCTCCAAATATTATATCTTGGTCCTTCTTAGCTGTGGTTACTAAAGCAAAGATCACTCATTTTAGCACATAACATTGAAGGTTTCTCCTAATAAATTTATGATATATTTAAAGTTATGTTCTTCCTTATGATCTATCAACTATTCAATGCTGCTCAATAAAACAATACTGGAAATTATTTATTAGATATGCTGATTACTTATTCATGTATTTTTTTGAAAATTCTAATGATAGATCCTGGGCTTTTATAATTGTATACAACATGGCTCTGATCTGAAGCTACTCGCTCATATAAGACTTTAAAGTGGTCAAAGTATAATATGATGAATGCTATTTAAAAAGGCAGGCATAAAATTCTAAAGGAACATTGAGAAGTCAAAGCATATTTCTGTGGTAAGAATAGCAAAGTTTAAAAGAGGTGGAGACATTTAATTAGAGGCTTAGAGCATGAGTTGGGATTTAGCAGGCATTCATGTTGAGATGGAATCACACCCCACCTGGTATTCTAGTCAGATGGGGTACTAGCATGTACAATGATATAAAAACTTAAAATGAGGCTATTTTGGGAATAGAGAGCAGCTTGGCTGGGCCAGAAGAACAGGCTTGTGGGAAAAGATGCAAGGAAGGAAGGCTAGAAAGTTAGGCTTTGGTCAAATCATGTGAGAGGCATTGTGTCCCATGCTAGGAGTTTAGATTGATCTGCAGAGAGAGGAATGTTATGATTGGAGTCTCCAAATTAAGACCCCCATATTCTTCCTCTATGTATCCAAACACTCATTCTTTAGGCAATGAGAACTAAGTAGCTTTTCAGTGAGTGATATTTTATGTAAAGCCAAGAAGACATGATTTTTGGCTTCAATTAGCTCGTAACCTTTTAGTCTCCACTAGTTTTTTGTGTCGCATACATTCATGACTTTTCTCCGAAGACCAACCCTGTTCTTAATGATTCCATTCTTAAGAAAGTAATTTATTACTACTTTTGTGATAGTGGTTGGACAATAAAATGCCATGAGTTACCTATGATTTCCTCTTTTCAATTTCAGATTTTCCAATTATTTTGTTTTTGTAACTCTCTTACATAGCCTCCCCTCAGACTTATCTCCTTTCGAACATAATTCCACCTGTTTATATCCTAAATCATGTAATCTAAATCCTTTGAGATGTTCATTGATGATCTTCTTTTGCTTGCATTTTCAATTTATTTCAGTTTTTCTTCTAAAATTTTTAGATGTCTTCATTTTCATCTGGTTTTTGTTTCTCCGACACTTATGTGGTGCTAGGCAAGTGTTCTACTGCTGAGCCACTGCTCTAGGCCCTAAGACTGTACTTTTAAAAACAATAGTATTTCCTAGTTGCTTAAGCTTCCCCCCAGAGCTGACCTCATCAGCCAGATATCCCATCCCACTTGGTTCCAAATGGGGCTTTGCTGCGTTTTCCCAGAACATTGATCTAGGGTGAGCAGCTTTGACCTTTTCCTGCATCTCAAAGACACCATGCTTGTTCCTGTCTCAGGATCTTTATCTTCACCATTTCCTTTGCTTGAAATACCCTGCCCTGGTTTTTTGCCTGCTCATTTTTTTTCTTCCTATTTAAGTCTCTGCCCACTGATACTTTGTGAGACTGTCCTTTATACTTTGTGAGACTGTCCTTTAACAGTTTGGTAGTGTTCCTTTACTTCTGTTCAATATACTGTATTGTCTTCACACTGTCTTGTTTACATGTCTTCATAGTACTTACTACCTTAATTTTCTTGTATTGTCTCTTTGCCTGCCCATTAGAATATTAGATCATTGAGAACAGAGATATCTTCTACCTTTCTATCTCACCAACTGTTCCATTCAGGGTTCAGAAACAGCTAAAACAGTAATTTTCTAATAAATGTCAACAAATACATAAATGAACCACAAAGCTTTCTTCTTGCTTGTTGACCTCTTTTCTTCCTTTCTCTACCACTTTATTTCCTTTTCATAGCTCAGAATAAAAGTGATGTTTATGAAATTATTTCATTCAAATTATTTCCTTCTAAAAAATACTTAATGAGCCAACTGAACTAAGTAAATGTCACCCTGACCTTGGCTCTTTTCTAATTTGTCAACACACTTCTTTCCTTAAGGGTTGTTACCAGGCTTTGGGCTAATGCTCAAATATAAATCTATGCCCTTGACCACTCTCATTTATAATCTCCTTAACCCCCTCATGTAGCTATTACTGAATCATGCATTCAGCACTAATTATTCTTTGAATTTATATCATGCTTGGTGCTGAAAAGGTGAACTAGACACAATTCTTACAGCAGTAGCATTCAGAGTCTAATTGTGTAATAGTTCATTGTCTAACAATGGAAAGTAGATATACAAAAATTAGCTACATTGTAAAACTGCTATACTTGCAGTTAGTACTACTGAAAGTAGGAGCAGAAAACCACTCTGCTCTTATTATTTGAAAAGGAGATCAGTAGATAGCATAGTATGTTGAATGTCATTAATGAGAAGAAGTCCATCTCCATCAGGGGTCCAAATACTAAGGCAGGGAGACTCTATTTCATTACTTAACTCAGGTTCCTCTATATCACATCAGGTTAGAGACTCAGTATAGTGTATCAATTATCATTATAGTTTCTTGAATCAAGCCATCTCTATTCAAATCCTGGCATATCCCATATCTTCTTTCTTGCATCATTTTCTTTCTTTAAAAAAGGAGGGTAATTGGAAGAAATTCTGCTGAGTGAAATAAGCATAACCCAGAGAACCAAGGGTCGAATGTCTTCACTCATCCGTGGAGGCTAGAGCTAGATCCTGGCCATTGAGAAAGGTGGTCTATTATCATGTTTTAAATCCTGATAAGGTATAATTTCATACAACCTAAGGCATTTGTAGAGATGTATTGGGGGGGATAAGGGTGGGTAATTGGAGGAGGCTTTGGGGGGTAAATCTAGTTTTCAGAATTTATATACATATATTATTTCATTAGAAGCTTATTTGATTGTTCAACAAACAAATTTCTGAATAAAAAAGGAGGGTAATAATAATACCTGTATTGATGAGTTTCTTATGAGAATTCAAAGAATTAATGTTAATAATCCAAATACTATTTAGCATATAGTGAGCACTCAATAAATATTGGCTGTTCACAATTTATTCTGTACTATCAAACATATGTCTAGAATTTTACATATGAGAAAATAATCACCTTTGGAGGATTACAACTTTTGTTTCTGTGTTTTTACATTTTTGAATTTTTTTTCTCCAAATGAGATTTATCACTTTGATTGGTTTAATTATTTTTATTATCAGGGCTGAAGAGTTTCTGACACCCCTGACAGACTTTATGTCCAAGATCATTTTATGGATAAGAGCTGTCATATTTCCCTAGATAGCAATGAGCAAGGGCTGTGATCTTTCCATGCCTTGGTGGACACCAGACAAAGCTGTTTCACCTCCTGTTTACATTCTTTCTTCTATTTGTTCTTTGTTTTCAACTTCTGTTGTTATTTAAATTTGTCCCTGTGACACACATGCTTGTTTTTAATTTTTGTAGCACCTTAAAGTTTTATTTATTTTTAGAGACTGCCCATACTCATTTTGTGGTCACTTGGTTAAAAAAAAAAAATCACTGAATCGTCTTGAAAATCAAAAACAATTGCAACCACAACAAAACTAGAGACTCCAACCAGTGATTCTACTAAGTTCACACCACGCAGATTCCTCCCTTCACTGCTGTCAGCTCATAAGATATTGAGCTAGGAGGTGAATTTTGAAGGAGAGTGCTCTGAAGGAGTCCTTCACATTTACACTCACTTGCTTCCAGGTAGTTATAAGAGCTTTTGATGAATCTGGTAACAATGACATTGCGCATTTCCATAGCACTTAACAGACATTCAAGTGCCTTTGCAGACACTATCTCATTTGATCCTCACAAGCAGGAATGAGATAAGCCCTATTATCACTTTCACCAGCTGCTCCCATCTTTAAAACTACCTTTTCAATAGAGAAAACAGTTTTTCTTTGAGGAAGGTGTCCTGTGGCTCTCCTTTTCTGGTTCTGTAGCAGCCTAGTCAAGGTCACCTGACTTTCTAAGATGGTTCTGCTCCGTGCTCATTTCTTTCAAGAGTCTAGTGGTTCTCAACACCGACTACATTTGAGACTTGGAGAGTTCTTTTTAAGAAATCACTTTGTGCTGGTTTCTCCTATGGACCCACTGCATCAGAATCACAGACCTGGATGAAGAATGCCTTGGCACTAGCGTTTTTTGAAAGCTCCTTGGATGATTTCAGTGAAGAGCAACTTTTGAAAACCAGTGCATTAAATGCAGAGAGATGTTGCCTCCAGAGATGGAAAGCAATTCCATTTCAGTTTTCAGAAAAGAATCCTTTATATACTAACCACCACTGCTCTTGGTGATTTTTAAGATAATTTCACATTTTTATTTACTCAAATAATGGTAATAACATATTTATATGTTGCTTTATAATAAAAGAATTTTTATGCACATTATTTTTCAATGAAGTTTTCTTCATTGTGAAGGTTCAGTGAGATTAAGATTCTGGTCGCAGATTATGAAGTTTGTAAGTGGCTGTGTGCACACAGGTAGGAAAAGGCAGGAGGGTCCAATCCACCCCTTATCTGCTGCATTTTTCCTTCCCCTTGCTCTTCATAGTATGTCACTGAAACCCACAGAATCTAATATGTCACATGGAAACTTGTTAGAAATGCAGAATTCCTGCCTGGTGTGGTGGTGCACACCTGTAATCCTAGTGGCTTGGGAGGCTGAAGCAGGAGGATCGTGATTTCAAAGCCAGCCTTGGCAACTTAGTGAGGTCCTAAGTAACTTAGTGAAACCTTGTCTCAAAATAAAAAATAACAAGGGATTGGGATATGGCTCAGTGATTAAGTGATTAAACGCCCTTGGGTTCAATCACTAGCACCAAAAGAAAAAAAAAGCAGAATCCCAGACCCTATGCCAGATCATCTGCATTTTAGTAAATTCTTTGGGTGGTTTAGAAAGCTTTGCTTTACACCAAGCAACCTCTTGGAATCTTTAGTTCTATATTTTGTGCTGTCTCTGTATAACTATGTTGTATATTGATGTTATGAGGGATAATTTTTTGGAGTTGTTGCCTATAAATTGCTCCTCAGAATTTTATTTTCTAGTATTTTCACTGTGACTGTGGGCATTTTTTCCTTAGCTCTCTTACTGCTCCTGAAGTGAATCTATGATCATTTTATGCTGTGTTGAATTTTGTAGGTACAAGAGGTATGGAGGACCCTGAGAGGGTTGATGTTGCTTTTTCTCTGTCATAATTTTCCTTCTTTTTCTGAGTCAGAGGATATAACCTAGGAAAATGCCAATCAGACTTTTTAACATTCAGATTCTCAGTGGATCTTGCTGAACTCTTGTTCTTGTTACCATCACTCACAGTCCATAAAAGGACTTCAGGGATCTCACGCAGTAACATCTTTTGTAATGTGTAATTCTGTCTGCAATATATTGAAAAGGTTCCTGGTGATATGCATTTTACTTTAGTGAACTCTGCATTTCTCTCTGCTTCCCTAATGAGTTCTGAACCCGGAGTAGTCACAGAGAAGACACAACTACTATGGATGCTGCAGTTCAAAGGCTGACTCTCTTTCATGGTTGCTGCAGCTGAAATAAACAATAGGCTGTCATCTAAATTCAAGGCTATGTTGAAGTGTACAGCGGCCATGTGGGAACACATCCTGATGCCTTGTCTCGTGATTCATTGTGCTGCTTCCGCAGCACACTAACCATTCTGGGCTTGAAATACTTTACTTAGTGCTCCTCTATATCTGTCTCCACCTCCAAATTTCTCTACATTCAGAGAGTTAATATATTTATGCTCTTTTTTTTTTGCAGGGGTAGGGGGTGTCACAAAGCCCCACCTATGAGTCTAAAGTAAAGTTGAGCTTTCCTTTGATGATAGACCATGTATATGATGAACTATATGCTTGCTATGTGAAAGCAAATGTGGTTTGAAGTATAGCTAAAATCATGAAGAAATATATTAATACATATTAAATCTTAAAAAAAAACCCAAAATGAAACAATTCATGCTGTCTTTCCTTTATACCCCTATAGCTCTTTCTTTACAGATCTCATGGAGCATTTATATTTTTGCTTAGTGTTGTAGTACCTATTTCTTCTCTGTACTTGATTAAACTCCTGGATAAATCTTCCTCATCTTTTTATCTTCTTGAATTTCCAGATCAGGGCTTTTCCCAGAGCACAGAGTCTCACTGGATCCAACGCACAGTTCACATTCCATAATAGACAAAAGAAGTACCATGCGTCAGTGCGTTTGGGTTCCTTGCCCTTTTGGACCCTGAGGAGAATGGCAAACTCAAGGAGAGCAAGACACTTCTCTGGGATTTATTTTTTATTGATCAGGTATAGACATAGAAGGGAGAAATCTTGAAAATCCTCTCTAATGAGACAATTTTAGCCTTTTATGATGGAGCTTGAGAGATAGCCAAGTAGAAAAGCCCAGCCAGAACTTCAGATGAGATAACCAGGACCAGAGATAGACCTTCGGGCATCATTGGTCTGTGTGTCTCAGCTGAGCCTCTTGGAAAAGATCTTATGAGAAGTGTGTAGAGTAAGAAGAGATTAAAGGTGCAACTCCTAGCAAAGGAAAAAAAACTTGTAAGGAACAAATTGATGAAAAGAAGACAGTGAAAGAACTGATAGGTAATATTGAATGGGTAAAAAAGACCAGAATAGGGTATCGTCATGGAAGACCTTCCTCCCCAACCACAGAAAAAGCAGCTTGCAGGTTTTGTGGTGGTAGTTTTTCTAGGAAGATGTGTCTTCTACCTCTTCCGTGCTGCTGAAATCACAGTCTTTCCTTCTTCTGCATTCTCTCTTGGAGCGCACTGAATGCATGAGTGTTTCACCTGTTGTTCATATTTATTTATTTATTTATTTATTTATTAAGAGAGAGGTACTCGGTGTGTGTGTATGTGTGAGAGAGAGAGAGAGAGAGTGAGAAAGAATCAATTTCATTTAGCTTTTCAGATTTCCTTGCTCTGAGCCTTTGTTGTATACGTGGTTCTGGGATTTGAGCCTGCATCCTTGCGCATGCCAGGCAAGCACTGTAACTACTGAGCCACCATTCCAGCCCCACCTTTATTTATTTTTTATCTAGTAAACTTTCAAAAAGGATTTAATGTTAAAAATCAGAACTTGGTGCTAAAATCTTTTCCCTGCAAATATATAGGGAAACATCCAAATTCTTTTGAATGACATATGGGAACATTCTCCATCCTGTGTTTTTGATTCCGATTTTCCAGGCTTTAGTACTCCCATCTCAATCCAAGTAACTTACTTTAGCAAATGCCAGATTGTACTGTCCACAGTCCAGTTAGTCTAGGGTAGGGGGAATAGGTTGCTGAGGGACCAAAGCAGATACCTGAAGATGGGATGCAAGACACAAAGTAGTTTGAAAAATGCTTACAATGAAGGTCCAGTGAGGATGGGCTAGAAAAGAGCCACATTTGCTTTCCATGGTGTCACTCGTCCTTCACCAGAATGTGGTGCCTTCATCTGTCATAATTCTATGTCCAGTGGCATTTGGCTGGACAAGCACTTACCCTTTCCACAGTGCCATGATCTATGCCAGTTACCAAATGCAGGGAGGGGACTTTCATGGGTTAGGTCACTCAAGCAGTGACATCATTAACTCATTTGTCTTTGTCCCACTGCTTGGCCAGCATCCTGTGGAACTTGCATGGATGCAGGAAAACAGCGTTCCCTGGCTAACACATCCCAGCATACATGACTGAAAGCCTATGTCTTTTGAAATAATGTTTATCTGCACATTCTGGCTCAGGCTTGCTCTCATTGTTCCTTAACTTGGCTAGGTTCTTGGGAAGGGAGGGGGCATTTCATGGACAGGATGTTTTCACTGTCCTCCTTTTCTCCAAGACTGACACACAGGAGCATTGGTCCACACAAATGCCCCACTCTTCTGAGCTGCTGCATCCTAGAGTTTGCTCTCTCCTTACCTAGCATGTCTCACTCACATTCTCTTTTCTTGGCCAACATCTATTCAGAGTTTAAAATAAATTTTACGCATTTACTTTTTGGGTTACTTTCTTTCTAGTTCATTTTGTGACTCTTGAATTTGTTCCAGCAGTACTTTGCACATGATACCATTCTTTGCAATTTAAAAGCATTTTTGCTGACCTACACTAGTTTGTTTTTTTTTAAGAGAAAAGGACAGTAGTGAGAGAGAGAGAGAAAGAGACAATTTTATTTAGTTTTCAATGTGAATTTCATCACTCCAACATGTGTCATTGTGATGTGGTGCTGGGGTTCTAACTTGGGTCCTTGCTCATGCTGGGCAAGAGCGATAATCGCTGAGCCACCACTCCAGCCCTAGATTCAGTTCTTGATGGGGGCTTACTGTCACTCCATCATGGGGAAAATTTGGACTGAAAAGTCCGCTAGGATAAGTTACGTCAAGGCAACTGATAGCCATAATGACCCAGTAAAAATTGCATTTATTCTTGGTCTATTGTAAAACTCTAAGACTACATTTAAGTGGTACATCTGTGACATATCCTCTGATTTCATTCGTAAGTTCTGATATTGAACATATTAACATCCTGGGTAGTACATCTCTATTAGAATACTCTGCTACCCTGGGAAGGATTACTTTCCTTAACGCTTTGTAAACAGTTCAAAAAAGTACATAAATCTATACCACATTTGAGTTGTTTTCAACTTCATAATGAACTAACACAGTTCAATATGTAGAAAGATCCAAATAAACTTTTAAAATAAATGAATAATATTTTTAACCGAAAATATATTTTTCAGGAAAAATAAATCCTTTCTGAAAAGTGCCCTACTAAGTAACAAATGTAAGAACATGAAAATATTCAGGACTAAAAGGATACACACTGAACAAGTGGTATCTCCTCAATAAGAGTGTAAGCTCGTTTTGTTGTTTAGTAACACTGACTTCTCCCAAATATCCTTTGAAGAAGCTGTCTGGAATGACTTCCTAGGGAAGCTGGTGACAAGCACCTGTGCCATCTTTCAGTAATTGCATTCAATTCTCCTCCCAGTTACCTCTAAGAATTTGTTTGGTCTGGTTTTCATGGTTTTCAATTAACCTAAGTCAAAACTACGGGTAACATTTTATCCAGCATTTCTGTTTCTGCTAACTTAATTTGTTGTCAAAATACCCAGGTCTCTCTGAAACTTACATGCCATTTCTCACGAACCTAAATAAGTCACACTGTCATTTTCTCTGTTCCAAATTCTAATCTGTCGTTTTACTTTTTTCTAATTATATGAGTGGTTTTCCCACTGCCTTTTCAACACCCTTATTCTCTTAAAGAGAACTTCAACTCTGCACTTTTCCTTCCATTGGTAAAAAGAGAAAGACTAAGAAAAACATGGCACTAATCACATTGTTTTGGAATCACAGTTACACATCACTGTCTCCACAGGATATATGTTCATTTTATCATACTTTCTCTGGAGGTGGCTGTCATAGTACTTGGTACATGTTTGATGCACTCTAATATTTTCTGCTCCAAGTCAGCTACTGTGTTACTTTTTTTTCTACACTGAAATGAAATCCAAGCAATTTTCTTCTTTCTTTTGCTCCCTGTTCTTCCTGATCAATATTGTACACTGCAATTGATATTAAATTTATTAATTCTTACAACAAGCATGTTTTACAGAAACTGATATATTTGTTTTCTGAGACAATTTTCTTACTAAAATATTTCTTACTAAAAAATTTCAGCTTGTATCAGGTCATATTTTCTAAATACATTTAAGATCTTAACACACATTAGTTTCGTAAGTAGAAATGCAGTGTAACTCAGATTCTGCAGCACCCGAAAACTCCCTTACTCTTAAATCAAAGATGAAACATTTTCATATGATTTCCCATGTAAGGCTCATTTGGAAGATTTAGTAAATAAGTGTAGCAACCACAGTCTTTTACTCAAAATATTTAACCACGTGTAATGACTATGGATTTATTAGATTACATTTTTACCAATGGTTCATTTCTAATTTCCAAAAGCTAGTTTCTGCATCCTTATTTATTTTTGAATTTAGTTCCATTCACATATAATTGGATATTTGGGTCACTGGTTTTGCTTGCTTCCAAAGTAACATTAGTGAACAAAAGAAAAATGTTGATTGGATGCTGTTCTTTTCAGGAACCTTACAGTCTTGATTATTCCCTAACAGAAAACACTCTTGATTTTCCTTCTGTCTCTGTGCTTATATTGTGTGAGATTGTGGGTTCCTCACCTTGATCATCACATCTAGGAGTTCTGCAAGGATTGCTTCTACACTTTCCTTTCTCTACATTCTGTTCTAGGCAATCCAATACGCACCACTAGCTCTACAAATTACCCCTGGCATGGCTGATATGTGTGTATCTGTAGCCAACAGCCAACATCTATTTTTTGTGCTCTGGGCATACATGGCCAACTGCTTACATTTTTTTTGAATGTCTAAAAGATTCTTCTACCTCAATTTGTCCAAACTAATCTCCATGCTCCCCTAAAATCCATATTTCTTTATTTCCTTTTTCAGCAACAAATGCAATGATCCACCTAGTAATTCCAACTGTAAAACTAGGACTCAGACTTTGCAAAGATTTCTCCCTTTCCCATATCAAATCTATAACCAATTGTTTCCCATTAAACCTCCAACTTAATCACCAGTGTGATAGTAATATAAAGTGAGGACTTTAGATAGGATTAACTAATGAGGGCAGAGCCTGATTGGTGATGGGATTAAAGCACTCATAAAAGGACTTGAGGGAGTGACCTCATACCGTTTCCACACTTTCTGCCATTTGAGGACACAGCGAGCATTCCCCCCAGAGGACATAGCATTCAAGGCATCACCTTGAAAGCAGAGATTGAAAGTTCATCAGACACCAAACCTACCAGCACCTTGATCTTGGATCCTAGAAATAGGAAAAAAAATATTGCTTATAAATTACCCAGTCTATGGTACTTTGTTATAGCAGCATATGGATGAAGACAAATACTTTAAAAATTCATCAAGTTGAATTTATGCAACAGTTAAGTACTGACAGACACACTGTACATAAGTGAAACCTCTTTGGAGTTCTTGGTAAATTTTTGTATCTGATCAGGAGACTAAAACTTTTGCGAATCACTGGCCAAAAGTAACAGTCGTAGCCTGGTTACTATCTGACTGTTCAACCTCATCTTTTCCTATGTCACTCTTTTCCCAAACCTGACTTCAGTTCTTTATTCTATGTCCTATTGCCTCCCAACACAGGTTACATTGTCAGAAACTCTGTAATCCTCTTTGTGTGATAAATCTGACATTATTTTCAAATTGCATCATTCCGATTGTTACTTTCTTAGATAAGCCTTCCTCAATCTTGACTCATTCAAATTAGCTGTAATAAAATTTTATAGCATTTGTACCTCTCATACACTATTAGGGTTTTTAATTTTATATTTGTTTCTACCACTGGGTAGTCACTGTCTGAAGGTTGATTAACTACAATGTCATGAGGTCAGCATAGCATTCTGAATGGTGAAAGAAAAATACAAAAATCAAATTAATGAGTTCTCAAGGTAGGTTAGATGTTCAATAAAATTGGACTGAATTGGGCTGGAGCGGTGGCTCAGCAGTTACAGTTCTTGCCTGGCATGTATGAGTACGTGAGTTCGAACCCCAGTACCATGTATACAACGAAGTCTTGGAGCAATGAAAGCCATGTGACAAACTAAATAAAATTAATTCTCTCTTTCTCTCTCACTGTCCCTAAAGAGACATGTGTGCACATGCCAGACAAGCACCATAAAGGCTGAGGCACTGCTCCAGCCCTCGTCCCTCTCTATAAAAATAAAGATTGGACTGAAAGAGAGGATGATTTCTATCTAAAAAGGGACAGGAGGTGATAAAGTCCCAGGGAGAGAAAAACACTTATATGGAAATGATATTTACCAGGAAGTCAGAGCATATGGAAGGGAGCAGTAAGAAAAATGATAGAAAGAAAATCAAGAGATAGGCCCTTGATTGTCAATGTCAAGAGCTTGGGCTTCACATTGTAAACAACAGGGAACCTAAGTGCCTGTGGAAAGCACTGGCAGGAAAAATGTTGCAGTTTGACCACATTCTTCCATGAGGATTGTGTGAAACAGATTGGGGTGGAGGGAAAGATATTTCTTGAAATAAAAAAATTTTTTGTAATACAGAGTAGACACAGATTACGTATGTCAGTGTCCACAGAATGGCTTTGAAAACTCTCTTTTCTGTGATGGTAGATGTGTTTATACATTGTGTGACCTGACCTTAGAAGCCGCAATTGTTTACCTGGCACAGGTCCTGTGGTCTTCATCCCTTTATGATATATCAACTGACTTCACTGCAAACATCTTCACTTCAGATTGAATTTATATATTCTTGGAATCGTGTTAGAACCAAAGCGCAAATAACTTGAACTGGCATGAAAGGTGTGACTTTTTTTTTCATTTTCTCTTAAACAATTTTATAGACAGTTTGCCTCAAGGAATCACTATAACAGTTAGCTCTATAAATGGTTGTTCTACAGATAGGGCATATGAACTGAGTCTGTTTTAAAAACTGAACAAATGAAAACACGGCTGTGTACATAGTGATGCAGCTACAGCCCTATGTACATCCTACACTATGGATAAAAGAACCGTCTTTTAAGCTGCTGGATGAACTTGGAACATCTATTACTATTGATCGATTACTTTGGGCTGGCACTATAGGGGGACTTTTAAATATATTCTCCAATTTAAATCTCATAAATCTGCATAAGGGCAATTTTTACTCCATTAAAGGCATAATGATTCTGAGACTTAGAAAATTTAAGTGACTTTTCTAAATTCCTCAGTGAATAAGTGTGGAGCTACACTTTTTGATCCATTCATTTACTGAAAAAACCTGTGGAGAATGACAGGTGAATGAGTTCTGTTCTTTTGGAGCTTAATTCTAGAGGTAGAAAGAGATTCAGACAATCAGCAAGCAAATGAAAAAGTCCATGAGGAAAAATAAAACAGGGTGAGGGGACAGTGGGTAAAGAGATTCTGGTTGTGTTTTTGATAGAATGCTGAAGTAAGTCATCCCTTGGCAAGTAATCTTTGAATTGAACATCAAATGGAATGATGAACAAGCCTCATAAATAGTTTGGTAGAAGGATTCTGGGTGAAGACTGCAAGAATAGAAAGGGATGCCATATTCCCAACAGAGCCAGAGTGGCCAGAGCAGTTTGGGCCCAGGCAGAGAGCTGGGAAATGAGCCTGGACTTTTCGCTAGGCAAAGATCATGAAGGCCCGTGTTAGTCTGTTGTAAAAATTTGGATTTAATTTGTTAGAGTACAGGCAAGCCATTGGAGGGTTTTTGGATATGGGTTGCTGTAATCTTGAATAAGTATGGAGGGACAAGCTGGGGAGCTACCCAGACTTCTGTGCAATATTGCTCTGAAAGAACTTTGGTTACATAAATTCTGTTTTCAGAGACCCAGGGACCACTTATATGGTGCTGGCATAAACATTTAAGAATATGAAAGTTGTAATAAAGTAAACTTCTTTTCTCAGAGTCTTCTGGCTTATTTTGTGAAGCTAAAAAGTATTAACTCTTGGGTAAAGTAGAAAAAGCGTAAAATTAGGGAGACTGAGCAGAGTTCCACTGACAGGTAGTATAGGGTGGTGGAAATTGAGATGCATAGGGAAAACAATTAGGAGATATTCCTTGATTTAATTGAAGGTAAATCCTTGTTCTATTTCTCACAAATTTCTCATTCCTACTGCTATTGCTATAATCTAGACTCTCACCTCTTGATTCTTAGGGCAATCTTTTCATTATTACATTGTCACAGAATACTGTAATGACTCCATTCATTCATCAATTCAATCCATTAGTTATACCATGAGCACTAATTAAAAATATTAGTATCCTGATACCAAAATTCATTTTTTCATTGTTCTAAGAAAATTCATATTCATTCCTGTCTCTCTGCCTTTTCTTAAATGCTGTTTCTATTACTCAAAGAGGCATCCGTTAGTTGATGTATTTAGGATCCAATTAGAATCACCTTAACCTGTGCTTCAAACTCGCTCACCTTCTTTGCTTTTGTATGGTAAATATTGTCTGCACAATTCTTTCCAGAACTCAACTGCAGGCTGTTTTATATTCATTTATTTAATTATTCATGAACTTGTAAATTTGCTTATAAATTAATTCATTCATTAATTTGACAAGTGTTTACCAAGAAACTATTGTGTGTCAGCTATTTCTTTAGAAACAGGAGAGAGCTTAGAATTAAACAGATAAAAATCTATTTTAAAATTGATTTTAATGAAGCATCATTTACAGAAAAATGCACAGATTTTAAAGTAGGGGTCAATGAGTTTTGACAAATATTTACACCTGTGTAATACACTACCATCAACACATCATCTCCTAGTCCAGACGTCTCTCTGTGCACCTTAGTACTATATCCATTCTCTCATCACTTCTTTGTATCATTTCATAGAGCTTAGTCATGTTCGATTTAGAACTTTAAATAAAGAAATCACACATTATGACCTGTTTGATTTGGTTTCTTTTGCTTATAATTATTTCTCTAAGATGAATCTATTTTGTGTTTTTGGCAAATTGTACATTTTTATTGTTAAACAATACTTCATTATATGGATATTTACTTTTTTAAATGTTATTTGTTATTGGTGTATTATAATTATACATAACAGTGGGATTCATTAAACCATATTTGAACATGCACATAACATAATCTGAACAATCTTATTCCTAGTACCTTCCCCCTCTCCTCCTGCTTCCCTCCCCTGCTGTGCTTGCTCTCCTTTACTGATCTTCTTCCTATTATTATTATTTTTTAATTCACATCATAATTATAGTTTTAATCAGGATTCATTGTATTTATGCTACTCAGCTTTTTGTCACTGTGAGTAAAATACCTGACTAGAACAACTTAGAGGAAGAAAGTTTATTTTGTGATCATAGTTTCAGAGATTTAATTTATGTTTGAGTGGATTCATTGCTCTGGGCCTGAGATAACCAGACATTCATGGAAGGAAGGGATGGCGGGGGAAAGTTGCCCAACTCCTGGCAGCTGGGAGGCCTAGAGAGAGAAGGAAGAACCAAGGGGATGTATATAATTCTCAAGGGCATGCCCTCAGTGACCTACTTCCTTCAGTCTTACCCCATCCCCAGTACAAGAGTCCCTCCAAAATATTAATCCATCAAATTAATCAATGGACTTATCAGGTTACAACCCTCATGACCTATTCATTCCTTCTCTGCACATTTCTGCTCTGTCTTACATGAACTTCTTGGAGACCACCTCATATCCAAAACAAACTCTGCTGTATTCATGCATAGACATAGTATGATTTGGTAGATTTCATTTCCCTGTACTTCCTCCCCATGGCCTCCTCTGCTCCCTCTCCCTTGCTCCTGTTCTTCTATTCTATTTGTTTCCCTTCTATTTTGGTGAGGTTATTTTTATTTATTTTTCTTTTTTTCTCCTTTAACTTCCACACGTAAGAGTCAACAATTCAACCTTTGACTTTCTGTTCTGGTTTATTTTGCTTAGCATGATGTTCTTCATATCCATTTATTTTCCAGCAAATGATTAATTTCACCCTTTTTTATGGCTGAATAACTCCATGGTATTCACTTGTTTTTAAATTACCTGTTGATAAATGCTTGGACTGCTTTTGTTTCTGACTATTGTGAATAAAACTTTTATAAAAATTTGTAAAACATTTTTCTGAGAGAGTGTTTGCATTTCTCCTGACCAAACCCATGAATGGAATTGCTGAATTGTATATATTTCAATATGTAATAATCTTCCAAATTGTTTTTTAATTGATTGCAGCATTTTACCTTCCTATCAGCAATAAGTGATGGTTCAAGCTATTCAAAATCCTTGCCAAGACTTCATATTGTCAAGATTTTTTAATTGTAAAAGTTTGTTATTAAAGTGAAGTGAGAAGTTATATCACATTGTGATTTTAATTTGCATTCCTCTATTGATTAATAAGGTTGAGCATATTTTTATTTGTCTAGTGGATGTTTGTTTATTATTTTATAAAGTGCTTATTCAAGTTTTCATCTACTTATGATTTTCTTATTGTGAAATCACATGAGTTCTTTACATGCGTATTTAGGTACACATAGATATATGAATATATATCTTACATGTATCATTGTAAACATATTAAATGATGTCTTAAGAGTAGACATTTCTTATTTAAGACCAATTGTAAAATATATTTTTAACATTTGAGATTTTCATGTCTTTTTAAATAAATCTCTGCCTGCCTCAAATTATGAGTATTTTATTTTATACTTCTAAATATTTTCAAGTTTTACATTTTACATTTAAGTATATAAATCATTTTGAATTAATTCAATTTTCAGATATGTTGTGAAATATTGTTTGGCATTCTTTTTTTTTTTAAAAATTTTTGAGCAACCTTACAAGATTTTAACAAAACAATATAAAATGTGTATAAGATGTGTATATATTCTGGACATTGCAACTGTCCCCAGGAGTGC
>PVKS010013180.1:0-51599 GCA_004027875.1 Aplodontia rufa | reverse complement strand
CCCCGCCTGGCTCTGGCCTCCCCCTGCCTCCCCATCTTCAGCTCAGTCTCCTCCCCCTAGCTCCTCTCCCCTCCCCTCCCCTCCGCCTCACCCCACTCCCCGCCTGCAGGCTAGGGCTTCTTTCCACCCTGGGGGTCTCTGTACCTCTCAATTCTCTCCACCTGCCTCCTCTCTCACCGCAGGGTTACCGGGCACCCATTCTTTTCTGCTTGGGCATCCCCCCACCCCTTTTTTCTCATCACTGACTCTTTTTCATCTGTCTCCTCCTCTCCCCACCTTCTCCTGTCTTCTCTCTGCCCCTTTAAATCTGCCTGGCCCAGCCTCCCCCGTGATGCTGGGATGGAGCAAACATTGATTTGTGCTGGGATGGAATCGGAATTTTGATTTTTTTTTCCTCTCCCAACCATAAGAAGAAAAAAATAATAAAAACACCCCCTCTCGATAACCCCCTCCCCCTTCTCATCCAGCTCCCAGCTCCTCTTCCCTATCTCCATCCAAGGCAGATTTTTCCCCCTTTACACTATTCCAATCTCCCCCCACCCTTGCCACTACCTCAGTCCCCACCCCACTAGCCTGCTCCTCCAGCTGGGGAGAAAGGGGACTCTCCCACAGTTCCCCCACCTTTCTTCTCTGGGTTGGAGCAGTCTCTCCGGAAGAGGAGGGGGCTTGGCTTGTCGGGGTGAGGTGGGAGTGGAAGTATCCTGCCATGGATGCTGTGCCTGGGAGGCAGCCTGAGCCCCAGCCCACATGGTGAGTAACCTGCCCCCTCCCTTTCATCCGTCTGCCCATCCCCACCCTCGTCTTTCCCCTACGGAGCTTCCCCCATCCCCATCCTTTCTCCCGACAAACCATTTGCCCACCTGGATCCTTGCTATATTTTTGTCCCCCCACCCCACCCCAGTTTGCTGGGGAAGCCGAAGAACGAGGGCAGAAGAGTCCTGGTAGCAGCCAGGAAAGCTAGTGGCCTACCACTCTGCCCAGCCCCCTCTCAGGACCCCCAAACTGCCATCCAGACTTGGCATTCTAGGGTTCTAGGCTGGAGAAGTGAGACTGCCGCTTAGGGTGGGGACCCCAAGAACTGGGAGGCTCCCTCTACAAGTCGGAAGGGATAGAGAAGCCCCCGTACCCCCAAAGCTTGGGAGGTGCTGGAAGATGCTACTGAAAGGAGGGGGGCGGGGGCGGTGCTGATGCCCGGGAACCACCGGGCCGGGGAGCGGCGGGCAAAGGAGGAGGGGCCTCGATCTCCATTTACCCCCTCTTTCTCCGCAGCCACTCAGGATGAGGGTCCGGCCCTGCCTGCCCGCGCTGGGGCCCCTCCGCCCAGCCCCGGTCTAACTGCCCCCGCCCCCAGGCCTCGCCCGGCCCCCAAGCCCCTAGCCGGTTCTGCAGCCCCAGGATGCGCTGAGCCGCTGGGGGGCTGAGGCCGCGCCAACTACATGCATGTCCCCCGGGGGCAAGTTCGACTTTGACGACGGGGGCTGCTACGTGGGGGGCTGGGAGGCGGGGCGGGCACATGGCTACGGCGTGTGCACCGGGCCTGGCGCCCAGGGAGAGTACAGCGGCTGCTGGGCACACGGCTTCGAGTCACTGGGCGTCTTCACGGGGCCTGGCGGACACAGCTACCAGGGCCACTGGCAACAGGGCAAGCGCGAAGGGCTGGGCGTGGAGCGCAAAAGCCGCTGGACGTACCGCGGCGAGTGGCTGGGCGGGCTGAAGGGGCGCAGCGGCGTGTGGGAGAGCGTGTCCGGCCTGCGCTACGCCGGGCTCTGGAAGGACGGCTTCCAAGACGGCTACGGCACCGAGACCTACTCGGACGGAGGTGCGGAGCCCGGCCCACTACTGTCTGCTTGTCGGCGTGCGCCTCCCGCGGGTCTGCCCTGCGTGTGCCTTCCCCAGCCATATGCCCTCCGTGCCCAGCTATTCCCCAAACGCCTTCCCCAACCATATGTGCACTCTGTGCCCATCCTTCTGTTCCTCGTTTTCCCGTCTGTCCCTCATACCATGTCCGGTCCAATGACACCAACCCCATCTTATTGCCTTTCCCACCACCAGCCACAGTCATGCCTTTCTCATTTTTCTCATGCCTGCTTCTACCTCACCCCAACTGGTCTGCACCTCATACCTCCCCTCTGCCTGACGGTCCCTAATCTCGCTGTCCTGCCTGTATGCTCATATTTCTTGCCCCTGGCAGTTCTGTTTGCGTGTCACGCCTATTTGATCTCGCCCCCACATCCCTGTTAGCCTGTCCGTCACACCCTCTGATCTTGGGGCCCCAGTCTTTCACACACCCCCAGCTTTCTGGTACCTCTTTTTCTCACCGTGTATTCACAATGCCAAAATCCACGTTAGCTCCCTTTCTTCATTCTGCTCTTCCACACCTTCCTACCCAACCTGGCCTGGCCCCAGCACTCTGTGCCCTTCCCAGGCCTCCATGTTTTCTGCCTTCACCCCTCCCACTTGGGCTCCAGAGGCTTTGGGGGCTTGGGGTGTAAGAAGCACAGCGGTGAATTCTGACTTTCTCCCACCCCTACTCCACCCGCAGGCACCTACCAGGGCCAGTGGCAGGCTGGGAAGCGCCACGGCTACGGGGTACGACAGAGTGTGCCCTACCATCAGGCGGCGCTGCTGCGCTCGCCCCGCCGCACCTCCCTGGACTCGGGCCACAGTGATCCCCCGACGCCGCCCCCGCCCCTGCCCCTGCCAGGTGACGAGGGAGGCAGCCCAGCCTCTGGCTCTCGGGGTGGCTTCGTGCTGGCTGGGCCCGGAGACACCGACGGCGCGTCCTCCCGAAAGCGCACCCCAGCCGCTGGTGGATTCTTCCGCCGGTCACTGCTGCTCAGTGGGCTCCGGGCGGGCGGGCGGCGCAGCTCCCTGGGCAGCAAGCGGGGATCCCTTCGCAGCGAGGTGAGCAGCGAGGTGGGCAGCACAGGACCTCCGGGCTCCGAGGCCAGCGGACCCCCAGTCCCAGCGCCTCCCGCCCTCATCGAGGGCTCGGCCACCGAAGTGTACGCAGGCGAGTGGCGCGCTGACCGGCGCAGCGGCTATGGCGTGAGCCAACGCTCCAACGGGCTGCGCTACGAGGGCGAGTGGCTGGGCAACCGACGGCACGGCTACGGGCGCACCACCCGCCCGGACGGCTCCCGTGAGGAGGGCAAGTACAAGCGCAACCGGCTGGTACACGGGGGACGCGTCCGCAGCCTCCTACCTCTGGCCCTTCGGCGGGGCAAAGTCAAGGAGAAGGTGGACAGGGCTGTTGAGGGTGCCCGTCGAGCCGTGAGTGCTGCCCGCCAGCGCCAGGAGATTGCGGCTGCCAGGTGGGTGCCCAGTGCAGATACCAAAACAGGGCTAAGAGGGTGCTTTCAGGACAGAAAGAGAGGAAGGGCGCCTTCGCGAGGGCCAAGACCCAAGGAAGGCCTGGAACCTGGTAAGAAAAGTAGGCTTAAGGTTAAGCACCCGTAACCCTGGGATTTGGGGTGTTTATATTTGAGGCTACAGGTGGATGTGGATGTAACTGTAGGTGTCTGGGTGTCTGAGGGAGGTGGTGTAAGACTGTAAGTGTGTCTCAGTGCGGAGATGTGTATCTATGGAATCCATTGTTGAGTGTGGGAGTAATATAAGCGCTGCTCTGGGCAGGCCCAGAAGCCTCTTAGAACTCACATATGTCCCTAGTCGTCTTCCTCTACCAGCTCTTCCAGCCTTCAGGCCTCAGGCTGGGAACATCAGCCCTGGGCAGAACAGGGAGTATGCAGTTCTGATTGGTCCTGGCCAGACACCATTTTACCTTTGGGGCTTGGGTAGGCCTAGTTTGTACAGCTTATCTACTCAACTGAAAAGGTAGTCTCTCCTACCTTCACCTCCTCTGCCTCCTCTTACCCAGATGGTAAAGGTTTGAGGGGGAATTTTTCTTTCTGTAAATCAGATTACATTTCCATGTATCAGGAACCTTGCTTATACAGCAGCACCACTGTCCAACAAGAATATAATGCAAACCAAGTATGTCATTTAAAATCTTTTGGTGGAAAGAATTTTTATTCATAATATAAAGTTGAGATATTTTACCCTTTTTTTGGATTAAGTCTTTGAAATCTAGTGTGTATTTTACACTTATAGCACATCATTTTGATTCAGATTAGCCACATGTTAAGTGTTTAAAGCCATTTGTGACTACTGGCTTAGATAGCACAGGTCTAAAGAAAGCCAAAAATCACCTGAGCACTGGCCCACGCCTGTCATCACAGTTACTCTGAAGGCTGAGGTAGGAGGACCCCAAGTTCAAGACCACCCTGGGCAACTTACCCAGATCCTCAAAATAAAAAATAGAAAGGACTGGGGGTATAACTTAGAGGTAGAGCACCCCTGGGTTCAATCTCTAGTACCACAAAAAATAAATACGTTTAAAAATAAAGCGAAAAAAATCATTTTGTGAAAAGATTTACAGGCTCCTGTTTTATAGAACTTGCACATTTGAATTTTTATATACTGGGTTTTATTTAAAAGGGATGGGAATATAGTTGAGGGATTTTGATTAAATTTGAAATAATTTCAAGTCAAAGATCAGGATATGCCCAGATATGCTTTAGTGAATTTGTATAATGGGTGACAGGTTTTTTTTTTTTTGTGTGTGTGTGTGTGTGTGTGTGTGTGAGAGAGAGAGAGAGAGAGCATGCAGGCGCATGCTTGAATAGAAACATGTCAAATACAGAGCATATGCCTGAGCCAGAGAATGTGCATCTGTAGATGTATCTGAGTATCTAGATGTTAGAATTCAGGGCCTTAAGCCAGGAAAGGGGGAGGGCAGAGCACCAGGGAACATTTTGGGCTAGATAGGGTGGAGGCATGTGCAGGAAAAAAACTGATCTCAGTAACTAGAGGATCAGGCAGTGGGAGGAGGCTGATTGGTCTCCCCAGCAACAGGCCTGGCAACCCTGATTGGCTGTTGGCTGCCATGGAAACAACAGAGCCTCAGCAGCAGGTGCCTCTGCCAGGTAGCCTAAGCCCAAACTGATGCCTGAGTCAACACTTAAGACTTGAGCAACCTTGCCCTCCATATACAAAAACACAGGCCCTTGTGCATTTCATGGTCATCAATAGAACTTGATGCAACCCAAGACTGTGATCCTCATACCTTGTCCCAAACCCTGAGACCAGCTCAGTTTCAGGACAAGTTTAGTCATATATAGTTTGAAAGCACTAACACAAAAGAACAGGGTTATGTGAAGTCTCTCAAAAATCCTTGACCCACCAGATTTGAAGAAAGGAAACTGGCCATATCTCCCAAAGTACATAAATAAGAGGAGAACCTAAGACTAGAGTGGATATCACCATCCCCCATACCTAGACTGCCTTTCTAAGCCAGATAAAACAGGCCTATGGTAAGAAAGAGTCCGCAGCAAGTACATGTGATTACCTCTATCTCTGCCCCTTGATGCCTCGCCTTGAGTCAGGATTACCAAACTAATTTTGTGATTACAAGGCATCTACAATTAATAGCAGAGGGTGAAAGGGAAGGGAAAATTGAGGACACATCTACATCAGAGGGAGAACTGAGAAACAACAAAGGGACAAGGCTTGATAATGCTTCAAAGTGGCCATATTTCTGGGTAAGCTCTTAGACCCCCCCTTTCACACCCCATCCCATCATGTTTTGCAAGAAATATAGTTGCAGTGGTGAATAAAACATGCATATTAACAGGGAGAGGGGATGTAATGATAGCAGAAAGGGGAGACCCACTCTTATTATGGTTGCAAAGCTGAGGCAGGACAGGGGGACAGTGGCAGTGACAGAAGGGGAAGACATTGTGATAATAGAAGAGGCCAAAGAAAAGCAAGATGGAAAAGTCTAATGCCAAGAAGTCCGCACTGGAAGAAGTAGGATGAAATAAGGAGGTCTGATGGTGGGAAGGAGAATAGAGGCAAAGGGAGAGGGTGGCTGGGAACAAGGTATCACACACCAGGAGGTATGAGAGGGGTTGTTATCAACTGGAAATACCACCTGCAAAGAGGGCATTAGGCTAGCAGGTAAACACCAAACAAGGCTACAGAGGATGTGTAAGAGAGGGAAGGCTCAGTTGTAACTGGGGCAGGGAGTAGGATAGCAATGGAATAACAGAGTTTGGGGAGGGCCTGGCCCCTGCTGCTAGAAGAAGAAAGTGTTACTACAGGACACAGGGATAGACGGGTGTGAGAGGAGCAGGGTGTGCTGACAGTTAACAGCCCAGGGCCAGGAGCTGCCCAGGAAGGTGAGTAGCTGGCAGAATAAGGAAGGGTGAGAACTCCAGAGGGGAGCTCATATGAAGATGTAATATGGTGAGGACATGAATGAGGGGGCTGGAGCATCTGAGCAGGGGCTAATTTGAAGTGGAGGAAGGCCTGCTGAGTCCCTATCCCTGGGACCCAACAGGGCAGCAGATGCCCTCCTGAAGGCAGTGGCCGCCAGCAGCGTCGCAGAGAAGGCTGTGGAGGCAGCGCGAATGGCAAAACTGATAGCCCAGGATCTACAACCCATGCTGGAAGCCCCAGGTGAGGTGTGGGCAACCTAAGGGTAGGGGATTGGCCTCTTAGGGAGCTAGTGAGGCTTGGATATGGGGAAAGGGAATGGGAAGCTCCACAGGGATCTGGGAATGGGAAAACCAAAGTACAAGAGTCCAAGGGCATGGATGATAGGGACCAGGCCTAGTTGTCTGGAGAGTGGAACTGGGAATTTATGAGGTAGGGTAATGGGAGGTTTGGGATCCAGTGGTGAGAAGTTGTGAGCCTGGGGATACCCAAGTCCTGGGAAGTGCCAGTCAGGGGCTGCAGCCTTTCCAGCCAACAGCCAGTGAAGCCCCACTGATTCTCAGCTATCCCTGCCCAGGCCGCAGACCCAGGCAGGATTCGGAAGGTTCCGACACAGAGCCCTTGGATGAGGACAGCCCTGGGGTTTGTGAGAATGGACTGACCCCCTCAGAAGGCTCCCCCGAGCTACCCAGCAGTCCTGCCTCCTCCCGCCAACCCTGGCGACACCCTGCCTGCCAGAGCCCACTGCCTCCTAGAGGAGACTGGGGTCCCTTCTCCAGCCCCAAAGCTTGGCCAGAGGAGTGGGGGGGCCCAGGTGAACAGGCAGAGGAACTGGCTGGCTATGAGGCTGAGGATGAAGCTGGGATGCAGGGCCCAGGGCCCAGAGACGGTTCCCCGCTCCTCGGAGGCTGCAGTGACAGTTCAGGAAGTCTTCGAGAGGAAGAGGGGGAAGATGAAGAGCCCTTGCCCCAGCTGAGGGCTCTGGTAGGCTCCGAGCCTGATCCTGTCAACCTGCCGGTCCTGAGGGGCCCATCTCCGAGGGGTCCTGATGCCAGGTGCCTGACAGAAGAGTTTGAGGAGCCTGCTGCAACCGACAGGCCTGCCCAGCGGGTGAGACATCCTCTGCCCCCACTTCCTGCCCTCTTCTGCTCAAACTCTTGCCCCACCCCTCCTTTCTAGACCTGTCTGAGTCCCTGAGGGGTTTTGATTTCCACTCTGCCTTCTCTCTGCCTAGCCAGTCTTAGACAATATGTCATCTAAAAAAAACAGACAACTCAAGCAGAAATCAACCTTAGAGACCTTTAAGTCCAACTCCCTCATTTGACAGATGGGAGAACTGAGGCCCAGAGCACTTAAAGTAACTTGCCCAGGGTTACAAACTAATAATTAATGGTAGAACCAGAACATTTTTTTCCTGTTCTCCTTCCATATCATTTCCAGCTCCCAGTTTCCTACTCCACCCCCAGCCCCACCTCCGCACTTTCTCTCTTTGGTGCCCAGAAATAAAAAAGGAAAATTTTTCTCCCTCCCTCCCCTCACTCTCCCTCCCTCTCCTGAGAAGTAGGGAAATTGGGGGGGGTGCAGAAAACTGGGAGAGGCAGAGTTTCCCCAGAACCCTCTGCTCTGATTAGATTCCAGGCCTTCTCCTGTTTCCTAGCAACCACATCCTCACCCCTTCATCCCTCTGCCCTACTGCAGTACTGGCTGCTACTGCCAATGTCTGCTTCTAAGGCTGGGGGACCTTCTGCCTGGGCAGATATACTGGTTGGAGGGAGGAAGGCTATCCCTATCTTGAGAGTGCCAGAGCAAAGGTGGGCCCTGCGTGGGAGAAGGGTGTTTTGCAACACAAAACAAAGTCTGGACATTCCCCTGCTCAGCCCTGTGTAAGGAGGTGGCTAGGACCCTTCTGCTTCGCCACCCAAAGCCAGGACTAGGAAGTGAGACCTAGTGCTGGACTTGGGCTTCTGGAACTGAGTTGCTTCTCCCTCTGTCTCTCTAGGGAGCTGCCAACCCCCTGGTGGTGGGAGCCGTGGCCCTCCTGGATCTCAGCCTGGCATTCCTGTTCTCCCAGCTCCTCACCTGAGGCTACTTCCTAGCCTAGCTCTGGCTTTGGTTGCCTGCCTCTTCACCCCTTACCTGCCTTTTTCTCTTCCTCCTCCTAGTTGTTTTTCCTCCTGTCTTTCCTTCTCCCATTCCTTTCTCTTTCGTACCACTTTATTTTTATCTCTTGCTTTTTCCTTCACTTCTTTCAGCTTATCTCATTTATTCTGTGTCTTCCTCACTCCTTCCCCACCTCAACCCCCTCTTTCTCTAGATTGTTTACATATGAAGGGCTTTTCTCTCAGAGTTGCTGTCTTCTCTGAGACACACAAATCTAAGTCAGACCATTGCCCCACACCCTTTCCACCTTTTCTTTAAACCTAAATTTCACTAAGGGTGGGGGTTTGGTGTCCTGAGGAGTCTCCTAGAAGCTGAGTGAAGAGGAGAAAAACAACAGAGAAGGGGTGACTGAATGCTGGACAGGGTGCTGGCTGAGCTGCTGTGCCTTCCTGGCCCATGCTGAAAAGGCTGGAGGAGGTCCCACCTCCACCTCTCACCTTGGAGGCTAGTATCTCACCTCCCAGCACCCAGTTAGGTTCTTGCCTCACTGATCCTTCACAGAGGGAGATAAGGGAAGTGAACAACAGAGTAACTCCCTAGGTCTCCCTCTTTCTTTCCTTAACAGCCAGCCTCTCTTCCAATCGCCTGTAATGGCATGCCATGCCAATAGCAATGTGTAAAGGAACAAAAAATATCCAATGCAGCCAAGCCCACCCCTCTCAGACCTTGCCACTGTCCTCTCTACCCTTGTGTGTTCCCCCTAAAAGTTTATTTGGTTGGTCTGGACTCACTTGTGGCCTTTGATTAAATTCCTAAGGGGCCTGAAGAAGACACTTCTACTGCAGAGTACTAGAGGCATCTGAGCAAGGACACCACTCCCCAACTCTGGCGGTGTTGGTTGGGGGGGAGACCCTTCTGGGGGATGGAACCAAACAAGAGCTCACAGGGCAGCAGAAGCTGTGACAAGTCTAGTAGGCTCCCTGGGTTATGTCCCTTCCCCCATCACATCAGAATCTCCTGAAAGGAGAAAACAACTTAAGGAAGGGATCCAAGGAAGCTGATCTCTCCCACACCACCCTGGCAGGGCAGAGGTGGGAGACAAACCCAGGGCGAGTGGTTGGATGGAGAGACCTGTTTGAGGTTGTGGCTGATCCCTGGTACTAGCTTTCCCCCTGAGGGTAGGAAGCCCTAGGAAGAGGGGGCTGTCGGGTCCCCAGGGGATCTTTCCTCCCTCCCCTGCATGAGGCAGAGACAAACTGCCTGCCAACCCCTCCCTTTGAGGAATGGCCTTGCCTGGGAATGCCCACCACACATTCCTCTTCTTTTTTCTAGTCAACCCCTGTTTACTCCTTGGCCTGCCTCCCTCCTTCCTCCTCTCTCAACCTTTACTTCTGATTTCTATTTCATGGAATTTGGGATTGAAGTTATACAACAGTGCCGCCAACACCAAGTCTTGCAGGAAAAAAATACAAAGAAATTTAACAAAAAAAAAAAATATATTAATAAAAAAGTTCAAAAAAGGGGGGGGACTGTCATCTCCTTTGGGGTGCGATGGCTTGAAACCGAGGCTCTCCGGGTGGTGAGGATGCAGGAGGCCTCTTGGGATCCCGCGGCCTATCTTACTGTCTAGCCGCCTGGCGGGTAAGAAAGAGCTCCTTCCCTAAGCGCCGAGGTCGGAGGACTACAGAAGGCTCCCCGGCGGCCCAGGAGGGGCGGGGTCCCGTGGTGGAGGCGGGGAGAGGGAAGGACCCGACCAGGCACCAACCCGGGCTCGGCCCTGTACCAGGAAGCGCTGGGGGGGAAAGGAGCGGTTGACCGAAGGCAGGTGAGGCTGGCGTCTTGGGGCAGGGAAACTGAAGCCGCCTGAGATGGGAATGAGGGCAGGAATCTCACGGAAAAAGTAATGCAGGACACTGGATGGAGAGGACTGGCTGAATTAGGGATGGGATACCAGGTGGACACGGAAAGGGGAGAGAGGCGGGGCTCTGGCGCATGCTCAGTAGGAACAGGTGCGGGGTGGGGCGGGAACGCATGCGTAGTGAAGATCTCCTCAGGCGGCGGGACGGGGGTGGGCTTTGGGGACCCAGGTGGGGAAGGGCAAAAGTGAGGAGCGTTTTAGGGTAGCTGCGGGACCCATGCCGCTAGGATCTTGACTCGGGAAACCTGACCACCTGGCCAGGGAGTTTAAAGTCTTCTCCACTCCCGGGCTCTGCCCCCCAGGATGGTGGTGCCTTTACTGAAGCTTCAGGACCTAATCGAGGAGATTCGCGGGGCCAAGACTCAGGCCCAGGAGCGGGAGGTGATTCAAAAGGAATGCGCCCACATCCGGGCTTCCTTCCGCGACGGCGACCCTCTGCAGAGGCACCGCCAGCTGGCCAAGCTGCTCTATGTCCACATGTTGGGCTACCCCGCCCACTTTGGACAGGTATACCTCCCTCTGGAGTTTGAAGAGGAAAGCTGTTGGGTCAGAGTCGTGGACCGCTTCGTGTATTTGTGCCCTTTAGTCTCTGAACCCTCACACCATGCACTCGAAAAACTTTTCCCAGTACAAACCCCACTGGTCCTCAGCTGGGGTAAATCCCTCATTATCTGGCCTGTCTCATTCAGGGCACCTCCTTCCCTCTTCCAGCTCCTCGACTTCTAGGTACTTTAATCTGCCCACTAATACCTGACCATAAGCCTCTCCTGTTGAAGAGAGGTTGATGGGATGATGCCCCACAAGTTAATCTGATGCCAAAGAGTAGGGTGGAACCCTCTTGTTTCATTGTTTCACCCCTGCCTTTTGGGTCTGCCCTCTTCCCTGTAGATGGAGTGCCTGAAACTAATTGCCTCCTCCAGATTCACAGACAAGAGGGTGGGCTACCTGGGGGCCATGCTTCTATTGGATGAGAGGCACGATGCCCACCTGCTAATTACCAACAGCATCAAGAAGTGAGAGGGTTCTGGGGACACTGGAAATCAGGGAGATGGGAGAGTGGGGAACTGGGAAATCCCAGGGGGCATCCTGATGTAGAAGACTGGTTTTCTCAGAGGCTTGACTGATCATCCTCACAACCCTGCAGTGACCTGAGCCAGGGGATTCAGCCAGTGCAAGGCCTGGCCCTTTGCACTCTGAGCACCATGGGTTCTGCTGAGATGTGCCAGGACTTGGCCAGTGAAGTGGAGAAGCTGCTCCAGCAGCCCAGCCCCTATGTACGCAAGAAGGTGAGATGCAGAACTTGGCACTTGCTCCTCCAGAAACTCCCTTATCTGCTATGCAGTAGAGGTGTGTATGTGTGTATAGGGGAGTCCGTCCTTGCGGATACCTGCCCTGTTTGAGACCCCTGACATCTACAGGCTATTCTGACTGCAGTGCACATGATCCGGAAGGTCCCTGAGCTCTCCAGCATCTTCCTCCCACATTGTGCCAAACTGCTTCATGAGCGCCACCATGGTAAGGCCACAGGGCTCCCCAACCTCTGCTTCAGGTTTGGCTATGAATGGAAGTGAAAAACGGGACACAAACACCAGTTCATAGGACAAGAGTAACACACAGACGTGCTTGCAGTAGACTCTTTCATGCCCTGGCCCACCATTCACTTCCCCACCCTGACCCCAGGCATCCTACTGGGCACCATCACGCTGATCATGGAGCTCTGCGAAAGAAGTCCTGCAGCCCTCAGGCATTTTCGAAAGGTGGGCTGGTGAAGGGGCAGGCCCTGGTCCTGGAAAAGAGGGACAGTGGAGGTGGGATAGGGCTAAAGCTGAGAGGATGAAGAGGAATGTACAGACAAGGTTATGCCCTCCCTCTAGGTGGTACCCCAGCTGGTGCAGATCCTCCGGACACTGGTGACAACAGGATACTCCACAGAGCACAGCATATCTGGAGTCAGCGATCCCTTCCTGCAGGTGGGCTGAACTTTCTCTCACGGTTCCCTGGAGTAGAGAAGGCTTAGCAGTAAGACTACAGCCAGTGGTTACCTCACGTAGAACACTCTGGCTCAGTCAGTGCCTTGAGCAGGAAGGTGGCAGGCTAAGGATTTGCCCTGGTTGTTCCAGGACCAAGCAGGGGAGAGGAGATGACTAAAGGTCAAAAATCCAATTTGGCAACAATTAAAAAAAAAAAATACTGTCCTAAAACCGTTTGGCCTCACACATTTTTGCTCCCCTCCCAGGCCCAGGGGACCTAAGAAGGTGAGGAGGGGTGGGAGGCTGTAGGAGTTAACCAGACCCCTCATAACACTGCCCTCAATGTTGGATTTTTCTCCTCAGCCCCACAACTCCTTATCCTATGAACCCCTCCACCTTTCAATCTTTAACCCAACCTCAGGTCCAGATCCTTCATCTACTTCGGATCCTGGGCCGGAACCATGAGGAAAGCAGTGAGACCATGAATGACTTGCTGGCCCAGGTGAGGGTTGGGGGAAAATTGCTTAGGTGTATTGCTCTGTGGTCCACCAGATCTGGGCATCCATCATAGGACTACTCACCATGTAGCAGCTATGTAATCGCCCCTATGTTCCCTCTAGCCAATGAGCTACATGAAGGAGGGCCACAGTTTGTTGCAGTGTTATTGCCTCAGTCCAGGCACATAGTGGGTTTTGGGAAACTTTGTTGGATGGTTGAGGGATGGATGGATGGTGGAGAGCTTCCAGAGAACCTAGTGAGGAGAGCGCCCTGTGTATCTCCTCTCCCATCCACTCAGGTAGCCACCAACACAGACACCAGTCGAAATGCAGGCAATGCGGTCCTATTTGAGACAGTGCTCACCATCATGGACATCCACTCTGCAGCCGGCCTACGGGTATCATCCCATATGCTCTCCCACTGTGTCCTACCTTCCACCCCCAGCCAGCCAGCAGACCTTCTCTCCCATACCCATCATCTATACCATATAGTCCCCCCTCTTGAGTAAGTAGGCTGCTACTTCCCTGAGTGTCTCCACCCTCTGCCTCCCATAGGTTCTAGCTGTCAATATTCTTGGCCGATTCCTGCTCAACAGTGATAAAAACATTAGGTAATGACCTGTGTGTGGCCGTGCAGTGCCATCAAGCCCCTGACCCTCTGTACTCCTCACTCCAGAACTTCCTGATCCTAATGGGCACAGCATGATAGGGCCTCTCCACCCTGACCAGGTACGTGGCCCTGACATCACTACTGCGCCTGGTGCAGTCTGATCACAGTGCTGTGCAGCGGCATCGGCCCACTGTGGTAGAATGTCTACGAGAAACTGATGCTTCCCTTAGCCGGTAAGCACAGATAAAAGGGACAAGACAACAGGACAGAGAATACAGTGCCTGGTGGCCAAGACCCAAACTAGCTCAGAGCAGCTGGAGTAAGATGACTAAAGGAATAGATGCTGGGGATGGGGCAGGCTGGAGGCATGGAGTGGGGTGATCTAGGCTACCTGCATGAACACCTTTCTCCTGCCAGGAGGGCCCTGGAATTGAGCCTGGCTCTGGTGAACAGCTCCAATGTGCGAGCCATGACACAGGAGTTGCAGGCCTTTCTAGAGTCCTGCCCCCTTGATCTGCGGGCTGATTGTGCCTCAGGCATCCTGCTGGCTGCAGAGAGGTGAGATGACAGGTGCCCAGGAGGCAGAGAGGGTGCAGTCTGGGGGACAGTGTCAGGACTGACAAGCCATGTTCCCTAGGTTTGCTCCAACCAAGCGGTGGCACATTGACACCATCCTTCATGTGCTGACAACGGTGAGATGGGCTAGTTGGAGAGCTGGGCAGGAGTGGCGAGAGTTCACCACACTGACTTGGCCATGTCCATCCTCTTCAGGCAGGAAGCCATGTGCGGGATGACGCAGTAGCCAACCTGACCCAGCTGATTGGGGGGGCCCAGGAGCTACATGCCTACTCAGTGCGCCGACTCTATAGTGCTCTGGCAGAGGACATTTCCCAGGTGCCATTCCCACCTCCCCAGGCACAGGGTTGCCCCTTCACCTTCCTAGGCTTCCTTCCTGCACTGGATTCTGAACTGTTTTCCCCTTAGGCTCAGAGCTATCTACTGAATGCAGGACACCCTCAATGGCAGAGCCTGCCTTCTAGATAGAACACCTGGGCCACTGTTCTGGCCCTGGTACCTAGTGGTGGCTATGTAACTATAACCCCAGATGACTAATTTAACTTCTTTTAGAATCCATGTACTCAGCGTTCTACCCTGACTACCTCCCAGGGCTTTTTTTTTTCTTTTTCTTTCTTTTTTTTTTTTTTTTTTTTTTTTTTTTTTTTTTTTTTTTTTTTTTTTTTTTTTTTTTTTGTACCAGGGATTGAAACCAGGGGCACTTAACCACTGAGCCACATCTCCAGCCAATTTTATTTTTTATCTTGAGACAGGGTCTCTCTAAGTTGCTTAGGGCCTTGCTAAGATGCTGAGGCTAACTTTGAACTTGCAATTCTCCTGCCTCAACCTCCTGAGCTTCAGGGCTGTCTTTATAATCAAATGAGATAGATAAGGGGCTGGAGCGGTGGCTCAGTGGTTTCGCTGCTTGCTTGGCAAGCACGAGGACCCGGGTTCAAACCCCAGCACCACGTACACAACTAAGTGTTGGAGCAACTAAGGCCATGTGAAAAACTAAATAAAGTTGTTTCTCCCTTTCTCTGTCTCTCTCTCTCTCTCACTGTCCCTCTCTTTAAAAAAAAAAAAAAAATGAGATAGATAAAAGTTTTGTGCATATATTAGGCTTTATTGTTACCTCAAATGCTTAGTGAATTAACAGGTGCCAGCCAATATCTATACTCCCATTTTTTTCATCTTAAATAGGATAGGCAGAAACCACCACTGAGCTCTTCCTGAAGGGTGGGACCTTCTCACAGCTCTGTCTTGAGTGTGGTCTGGCCATGTACTTCTGATACTTGGCCACCAGAGGGCAGCGGGAACCCAGGCACCAGGACAGAGCCTGCTCACAAACTATCCTTTTCCCCCACCCTGCCAACCCCCACCATCTTTACGCTGCCTAAAGGGATGTTTCAGAGTGTGGAAGAAGAGGGAACCCTAAATACTGGCTTAGATGTTGTTCTTCTCTCACACAGCAACCGCTGGTGCAGGTGGCAGCCTGGTGCATTGGAGAGTATGGGGACCTCCTGCTGGAAGGGAGCTGTGAAGAAGCTGAACCCCTTCAGGTGAGGCCTTCAGAGGGGTGGGGGTACACTGATGACAGACTTGTCAAGGGAGGCTATCTGGACCTGAAGTCACTACTTGTGCCCAAACCTGAAGGTGGAAGAGGAAGAGATTTTGGCACTCCTCGAAAAGGTGCTGCAATCACAAATGTCCCTGCCAGCCACCCGAGGATATGCACTCACAGCCCTCATGAAGCTCAGCACCCGACTTCAGGGAGACAACAAGTAAGAGGAGGTCCCAGCCCCTAAAAGATACCCCTGCACTCTGCCCACCGTTTTCTAAGCTCTGCAGACACACTACTCCCTCCCCACTCTATCCCCCAGCTCTTCAGGTCTTGCTTTAAAGCTACATGTCTTTGTCTCCTCACTCTGTGGGGCCTCTCCCTTTTCTGCCACATCCTGGAGCAGAAGGGCAGGGCGAATTACCATTGCAACTCACACAACATCCTGTGGCCCAGCCGTATCCGCCAGGTGGTGTCCATCTACGGGAGCTGTTTGGATATGGAGCTGCAGCAGCGGGCCGTGGAGTATAACACTCTCTTCCGGAAGTTTGACCACATGAGGTGTGTCCAGAAATCAGCTGCAGTATGGGACCCAGACCTCTGCCCTCCCCCAATTGTCCGCTTCTAGCTACAAGAGTCTCAACCTCTATATCATTTCTTATCCACTGTGAGAGCCTTCCACCCATAGTTCATGAAAGCTGCCTCTCACCCTCCCTGCTCATTTGAAAACCAGCAACAGCTAATGTACCATTTTTGGAAATCAGGGCACTTCTGATCTACCATGTGCCCAGAATCTCCATGTTCTTAGCCCTCATTCCAGATGTCTGGTGAGAGGCACAGGGTCTACATAGGCACCTGCATTCCATCCTCTCAGGGCTGCCATCCTTGAAAAGATGCCTCTTGTGGAGAGAGGTGGTGCTCAGGTTGATGAGGAAGCAAAGGAAAGCAAAGAAACAGCCCAGCTTTTAGAAGCAGCAGCCCCTGTCCTCACAGAGCCCCAGGTGAGGAGATTGGAAACCTTAGGGTGAGGACTTGCTTAGGATTCTGTGTCATGCCCTGATCTTTCTGCCCTTTCCCCCAGGCCTCAAAGCTCTTGGACCTTCTAGATCTCCTGGATAGCACTCCTGGGGATGTCCAGCATCCTCCCCCTCTGGATCCATCCCCAGGAGGCACCTTAGTACATCTCCTTGACCTTCCCTGTGCATCTCCACCTCCAGGTAAGCCTCAGCAAAAGGAAGATTTCTTAGAGAAAGTAGGTGGAAATGTGCCTTTTCTCCTAAGCCAAGGCCTGAAGTCCATATACCCCCTTCCCTCCTATGTGCCCTTATCCCATCCCCATTGTTCACTCAATCATGCCAATCCTTTCCTAGCTACCTTTCAATGTCTTCCCTTTGTTCCAGAGTCCCAACCCCAGTCAGCAGGGCCCTGCTTCCTTCTGTCCCATCTCATCCCACTTCCCCACTGCCCACACTGCTGGCCCCCCTCAGCTCTTCAAATCCTCCCACCTCAAGCCCTTGGCATTTTGTGCTCTTTTTACATGGAATATTCTTTCCCCAGCACATCAAGTAACTGGTTTATCCTCACTTCTCAGGCTTCAGCTGGAGTGTCAGATTCCTTCCACTACCGCTCCCATTTAAGTTAGCTCTTCTCAGTTATTCCGCTTTGTTTTCCTCATAGCACCCATCAGAGCCTGGTTATCTTGCTTATTTTTTTATTGCTTCTCTCCCTGCACCAGACTGTCAATTGTGTATTTACTTTGTCACTAGCATCTTGGGCAGTACAGGGACAAGAGGGGCTCACTCATTTTTTTGTTGAATGAATGAACAGGTTATCTCAAGCCTGTATACTGTGCTGCCTCTCTTTCCCTATTCTAGCTCCCATTCCAAATCTCAAAGTGTTTGAGCGTGAGGGAGTACAGCTGACTCTGTCTTTCACCCGACCACCTGGAATCCCTGCTTTGCTTTTGGTCACTGTCACCACCACCAACTCCTCAGGGGGTGATGTCACTCACTTCATCTGCCAGGCAGCTGTGCCCAAGGTTTGTAAACATCAGGATTCAGAGGTGGCCTAGGGACTCCAAGAAGGAGATCATGGAGTACAGGTGGATGGGTGGAAGACAGGATGAAATGGGAAGGAATTGACAACACAGACCTGGGGAGATTAAAGGGTTTGGAACCACTAGGTATAGAGGGGTGGCCTGAACCTGGCCAGCTGCCTTACTGTGCTCTGCCCAAATCTCATGTTCAGAGTTTCCAGCTGCAGCTACAGGATCCCAGTGGGGACACAGTTCCAGCTTGGGGTGGCCTCCCCATCACCCAGCTCTTCAGAATCTTCAATCCTAACAAGGTCAGTTCCTGGGCCCCATGAATAAGATCCAGTGAAGGGAGCCATCACAGGCACTAATCCTAGTCTTTGCTTATTTTTAGGCCCCCTTGCGGCTAAAGCTGCGCCTCACCTACAACCACTTGGGCCAGTCTGTGCAGGAGATCTTTGAGGTGAACAATTTGCCTGCAGAGACATGGCAATAACTGTCTTCACTCTGCCTGAAATCCTCCTGTCTCAAAGCCTGAGGTTCCAGCAGCCGAGAGCCTACCAGAGGGCTACCAGCAGGTGGCACTCTGGCTCTGCCTTAGATACTGCAAAACTGTGGGGTATGCCCTCCTCCACTACAAATAATGGAAGCCCAATAAAGCCTGAGCAGGGCAAAAAGCCGTAATCTGGGTATGTTTGAGGTAGAAAGTATGTATGAATAACAGCAAGGGAAGAGCCTTCTCACACAGGAAGTTTGAATATTCCCTGGAACCTTGGCAATCAATCTTCACCACCAGGGCTTTCTTCTGCCCCTCTCCAGGATGGGGAGCAAATTTCCCCCTAAAACTGCCACAGGCAGCACTCTATCCTCTGGGCCTGAGCTGAGCACAGTGACAAAATCAAAGCAGAATTTCTAGATTTCTAACAGGAATTCCCAACCACTTCCCCACTCTGCTGCTATTCCCCATACCCCAAAGCAGGGAAATCCCTGCTGCCTCCCCTCATCTCTAACTCAGCTGTAAGGCAGTTTCGGAGCCGCTGGCAGAATCAATGGCATCGACCAAGGGAGGGGGGTGGCAAGGGATTTTCCTGTGCTTAACTACTGATCACAGCTAAGTGGAAATCCTATAAACACGAGCGGAAATCAATGGAGGCTGCTTAGCGGCCAGGGGAGAGGGGCGGCCCGCAGATTGCATCTGACGGATGAGAGAGAAGAGGCAGCCAGGGAGGGCTCAAGGCAAGGTAGCTGAGAACAAGGGTAAAAGAACAGGCAGAGCTGGAGGGCGAGGAGGCATTATTGGAAGGCAAGAGGCACAGTGAGGCCCCTGCTGGACGCAGAGTTCCCTTCCTCTTCTAGGAAATGACATGCTGTCAGGATGTTTAGTTCTCTGTGGAACTGTTTGCTTTTAGCAGGCGCTGGTAGTCCTGAGGCCGGAATTGCTGTAGATACACGATGAGCTTGGCAGGTGCCCTCTCCTGTGCTGGTACACCTACAGGTAAAAGGATGATGAGGAAAGAAGCAGACAGAACCACCACACATGCTTTAACTTTGCTCCCTGACCATCCCAGCTAGGCCCCCTGAGTTGTTGCCAAGGTAGCACTGAGATTCTGAATGTGATCCAACCAGCTTCTATAACCTATCTTCTCCCTCATTGGATTGTGGAAGTGGGGCCCAAAAGCCACTTCAGACTCCGGGATGCTCGGGAGCCACATATGAGCCTCTTCTCCAGCAAGGAGAAATGGTGAAAAATTACCCAGGCACCATGAAGACAGAGGATGCTTCCATATGGACTCACTTCAGTTATTACTCCTATTCCGCAATCAAGACAAAAACCCATACTACGCAAGCAAAAGCTCATTAGCTTGGTAATGAAGCACATGCAGAGATATCCACATAGGAGAGAAATCAAAGGCAGTAGAAAAAAAAGAAAAAAGTTACAAATTCTCTCCTCTGGGGCTGAGGGTGTAGCAGAATGTTTGCCTAGCATGCTCAAGGCCCTGGGTTCAATTCCTGCCCCCTCGCCCACAAATATATATATATCTAAGATATAGATACATATATACCCCACAATTTTTCCTTCTGGAACTACTATTGCCAGCGTCTATTGTTAGTGCCCAACAGAATACTGAGCGTATAGCAGGAAACTCGGTGTATGGTTGCTAAGGAGGCTCAAACAGCATTCTAAGGCTGTCCGGCCCCATGGGGTGCACAATCCCAAACATGTGGATGGGCTGTGTACTACAAAATTGAGCACGAAAAGCAAATCTGCTAACCCACCATCTCACATAAAAACAACGTTCCCGCCTTTTACTCAAAGCCAAGAGGCTGAATAACATGAAGATGATCTAGAAAGGCAAAAAACAAAAGGATATTTAATTCCCAGCATGGCCAGAAAAAAAAAAAGATAGAAATTTAGGGGAAGGAAGGGTCAAAGCAGAGAACTGACAAATAGAACTGAAGTTCTGTCCAGAGAAATGAGAATTAAATGGGACAGAATGACTAGGATAAAGATTAGAAATATGAAAGGATTAAATTAGCTATTATAGAAAAGAAAACAATTTGATAGAACTGTAAGCCAACTAGATCCTCTAGAAAACTGCTAAAACAATTGTTACAGAAACAATCCAGAGACCCTCCCCTATTTTATAGTCCAGCCGGTGCCTCCAGAAAATGAAAGTGTAGCTCAGTGGTAAAGTTTGCCTAGCATAACATGTAAGGAGGCCCTCGATTCAAGCCCCCAGCACACACCAAAAAAAAAAACCCGAAAAGGAAAGTGGGGATCAGAGAAACACAGGCCTGTGCCCCTCACCTAGCATGTTGCTGAGGCTATTGATCTTCTTAAGGGCAGCTGGTACTTCAGCCTCCTGCTGCACTAGGGCTTCTACTTCACCCACAGCATAGCCAAAGTCTGCTGTATCCAGGTCCACCCTGAGCAGCGGCTCTTCTTCATCAACTCCAGAGAACACCAACTTCCAGGAACTCCGTTTAGTGACAAAACTAGCTACTTCTTGCAACCGCAGTGGACCTAGCACAGCAGCCACACCCCCATTCCCCAGAACCTCAGACCCCAGCACCTCACAGAGCTGGGCCACAACAGCAGGTTCAGATGTAAGTTCCTTGTATTCAGTGTGGGGTCCTGAGATACCTGCTGCTCCAGGACACTTGAGCTCCCATCCACTACCCTCTCGTTGTCGCAGCCAGTGGTCAGACCGCATCAGGCTCAGCTCAGGGGTGTCATAGTAGGTGTCTCGGAAGGTGACCTGGTGCACCAGGGTGCCTCCCAATTCCTGCAGTCGTTCCTCTGTGCCAGGCCCTGGAATGAACTTTCGCTCCACCTCAATGAAGCCCTGGGCCATGCCCTGCAAGGATCATTTGCAACAAACATTTTCTAAGGGCCGGAAGGTGCTCAGCCTGCCTGGCAACAGCTCAGCAGAGACCCTAGCCCTGGGTGAATTTACTGAAACATGCACTGTATCAGGGATACAGGGCTCTGCAAAATTTTAAGGTTCTGCAACAGTGACAGGTCTCCAGTTAAATCCATTCCACTACTGATGATGTCCTCCATCCAAAGGGCTCCCGTCAAGGGCTCTCATTACACCTTGGTACCTGGGATGACCCACCCTTCCCAGCCACAGCACCCGCCGGCAGAACCTCGGGTCTCACCTCAAAGCCCAAGGGTCTCCCTCTCACAGGACCAGGAGATGGGGGAAGGGAGCCCACGGCACACCCGCGAGGAACGCCGGGAGCAGACCCAGGCCCGGGACATAAGCGAGGCTCAACTGCGCGGACCGTCAGTCCCAGCACCAGCGGCCATATTAGGCGCGTGGCAGCGGTGCCGAGGGCAGACCCGGCCCGAGAGGCCTGTTACGTTATGGGCGGCCACGACTCTAGCGTTGGCAAAGGAGCGAGACCGTCTCCTGGCGCTCTGCAGCTTAACCTCTATGCCTCCTGGCGTCCCGGAGGTCGACCGGGGTCTCAGGCTCAGGCAGACGAGCACCCTGAGCCCGGTGGATGATGGGAGATGTAGTTCCAAAGAGGGTCTTCGCCGTCTCGCCCCACCCGTCGCTATGGTGACCGGAAAGCGGCTATTAGCGCCCGTGGGACTTACCTAAAGCTGAACCCCAGTTGCAGGGCGGAGGAAAGTCGAGGGCAGCAAGCCGAGGCTTCAGTCTCCAACCCCTCCAGACCTAGGCAGAGAGTGTGTCTGGAACACACTCACTCAGACCCTGCCAAGTAGATATTTAACTATTATGGCGGCCTATTAATTGCAGGCCAGTGACAATGGGCTGGGGAGGAGGGAAAGACAATTCAGTCCAGTTTACCTCCCCTGGAGTTTTAGAGGACTCTAAAATACATTTCGTAAGAATGTTCAGAGTAAGGGTGGGCAAGAGACTTTCTGTCGGAGGAGGAAGTGAAATTTTGAATGGAACTACAGATGTGGGATTTCGACAGTTGTAAACTGTTAGGTGGAGACCTAACAAGAGAGCAAAGGTCCAGACAGAAAAGTCGCCACAGGTGCCGCTGTGAGAATAGGTGAGGCTACAAATGCAATTGAGGAACAAGCTGGACAAGACCCGAGTGTGTGCCAGACTGAGCAGTTTTTCAATTTCCAGCAGTCCCTGGGCATGTTTTGTCAGTAGTAGGAAAAATATTCCGTAATTACAGGAAGACATGGGGAGGGGGGATAACCCTCTGATTGCTCTGGGAGATCATATAGAGAAGGTTCCTTCTCCTTACTCCTGAGGACTTCTGAGGACTACAGTTATCTATAAACATTGTCTCTGGCTCTCTGGGTGAGATATTGTCAACTCCTAGGCTTACTTCAGTTATACTTAAGAAGTTCCACGTTCTCCACACCTGCCTTTCCCTAGTATGTTTCTGGAAAGCTGGGCCAGTGTGAAGTACTGTGAGGAAGACACTTGGACATTTTGGATATAACCTTCCCCTGACCTCATGCCAAGCACCACCGGAAAGGGAAGGAACACTGGCCTACATTTCCTCCATCCTTTGCTTTTCAGTTTTGTTGACCCAGGAAGAAGACCTAGTTTTTTTGTTTTGGTTTGGTTTTTTCCTGTTGTATAAGGTCAGGTCCAATGGGGCAGAGGCAGCAGCTTAATGGAGTAGACCTGGGGTTGACTCTCATCTTCACTTTCTAGATGATTGGACTGGGACAGCCTACTGTAACTCCCTAAGACTCTGCTTTTTCATTGGAAAAATGTGGATTGCCTCACAATTATATGAGAATTCAGTAATGAACTGTCATTTGGTAGAAACCCAAAATGTTAGCCTCTCACCAGAGCTTCAGGGGATTTTATTTGTTTTTGCTTTGTTATTGTTGTTTAAAAGTAGGCTTTAACAGTTAGTGTGGGCTCTGGAGCCACAACACTGAAGTTCGAATACTGCCACTGTGGCATATTGGCCATGGAACCATGGGCTGATTAATTGTGGAGTGGGTGGCTCAGCATTTTTGAGTCCTTGCCTGGCATGAGAGAACCTGGATTCAAACGCCAGCACCAAATATACAAGTAAGTGTATGAGAAATGAAGGCCAGATGAAAAAATAAAATTGATTCTCTCTCTTCCTCTCTCCCTCTTTCTTAAAAAAAAAAAAAAAAATGAGGGCTGGAGCGGTGGCTCAGTGGTTTCGGCTCTTGCCTGACAAGCACGAGGACCCGGGTTCAAGCCCCAGCACCAGGTACAACAACTGAGTGTTGGATGGAACAACTGAGGCTATGTGAAAAACTAAATAAAGTTGTTTCTTTCTCTGTCTCTCTCTCACTGTCCCTCTCTCTTTAAAAAAACAAAACTTAAAAAAAACAACAACAACAACAAAAGTGTGCCACGATTTCCCTCATCTGTAAAGTGGAATTAAAAGTATGTCTGATAGGGTTGTGAGATTAAATAATATATATAAAAGTGCTGGGAACTGTTCTTATATATCCAATAAATCTTATAAATGATTCTTATAACATAATGCACTACGAGCAGATAAACTGAAGCGGAGTCACAACCTCCCCTCCCCCTCCCCAACTCAGGGGGCTATGTGATAGCGTAGGGGAAACAGAAGCTCTCAGACTTCAGAGTAACTGCTGTGAAAGAAGGTTCTAGTACCCAATCGGAAAGGAAGGGGAAGAGAACAACCTCTGAGCAGCTCTAGCAAGCTGGCAGAAGCCGGAGCTTGTGCTAAAGCTGGTCTGAAACAAAACAACAAAACACATGTCCGCTTTCTGTGGGCAGAAGGAAGAGGAGGGGCCAGAAAGAGTTTAAAGGGACATGCAGCGGGTGGACCGGGCGCCACAGTAAAGGAGGCCACAGGGTGGCCAGACTGACCTCCTCGCTCGGTCCACTGGGCCGGGGTAGGGTCCCAGCGTCCAGGGAGGAGCTCGGACACTGCGCTTGCGGGCAGGAGGCGACGGACTACAACTCCCGGCATGCGCCGCGGCGGGCGGGCGCTGCACCTGCTCAGTGGGGCCGCCCCGGGCGCCTGGGTATTGATTATTCCATTGTGTGGGACGCCTCGGCTTCAGCCAGTGAATGAGGCGGAGGAGTGAGGGCGAGAAGGAGGAGGGCGAGGAGGAGGAGGAGGAGGAGGAGGAGGAGGAGGAGGCAGGGAGCGAGCGAGTGCCCAGGGTGAATCAATGGAAACCCCCTCACGAAGCCGGGAAAACACTTCAGCCGCAGCCAAATAGCATTGATTATTTTCCTTCACTTCCCTCACCGCCGTGAATTTATTTATTTATTTTTTCCATCTCCGTCCCCGACGCCCCGGAGCGAGCGCTGGAGGGAGGGAGGAGGAGGGGAAAAAAGGAATCAACACATCGGAGAAGTCCCTTCCAAGAGCCGCCCCCTCCCCTCCCGCCTCGCGCTGCTCGGCGGCCGCGGTTCGACTCCCGTCCCTGCTTCCAGCTGAGGTGTAAGTGCATCGATTTCCGATGCTGCTGGGTTGGTTTTTTTTTTTTTTTTTCCCTCTCCTCTCCCTCTCCCTCTTCTTCCCTTCCTTGCTCTTTGGAAGCTCGAGACGAGGGGAGAGGAGGCGCTCGGAGGCTGCCGCTGGAGGGACGGAGAGGGGTGGGAAGGGGCTGGGGGAGGGGACACGGACGGACAGACGGACTGAAAGCCCGGGGAGCAGGGGAGCAGGGCTGTGGGAGAGAGGGCGTGCGGGTATGTGGGAAGAGGAATGTGCAGGGGGTGGAGGGAGAGTCAGGGAAGGGAACGGCAAGAGCCTGCCGGACAGACCGAGGGTAACGAAAGCCTAGACGGACCGCGCCGAGCTTCACGGGGAGCGGGGTTCCCGGAGGGAAGGGGAGGCCGGGTGAGTGCGAGGGCTCGGAGCTGTCAGCCTGGTGGGGCCTGGGTCTCTGCGGCCCCCCGCAGTCAGCGGGATGTGGGGGTGAGGAACCGCGGCGGGAAGGCTGATGGATGGGTTAGCGCACTAGGGTGCGAGATGGGAGGGGACGTGGACACCCTCAGTCTTCGTTTATTGCCTTAAGTTGATTTTTTTCTTCACCCTTTCTTCTTGAAAAGGTTTGAGTGGATGAGGGGAAGCCTTATTGCCCCATTAAAGGTGAAGGATGTCTGTCCTGCCCCCCCCCATCCGCTCTTGTCTACCGCTGAGTAGTCCTATCATTTTGGAACACTGGACCACGCTCCTGCTGTGTCTGTAGTCCTGCTTATCTCTATCCATGTGCTCCTGCCTCTTGATTTTACCATTCTTCACTTGTCTCCCTACTCCATCCATTTCCAGTTCTGTGTCACCCTCTCTGTTGTGACTCTTCCCATCTGACTGATCTTCTCCCTATGTGTCCCTGTCACTATGTGTCACGCCTTGGTTGTCTGACTATTCTGAGGTCTAGGACTCCGTGCCCTCTCCTTCAGGGTCCATCTCACTATCCTGGCCTTTTCACACTACTTTGGAGTTTGACAGAATTGTGGTAGTTATTGGTCAGGGGCCTGAAGTGGAAGATAGAGCAGATGTGTCTTCCTCCAGACTCCAGTACCCTTTTAGCATAGTCAGGACAGCTTTCTACCTTCAGCAGGGAAGCTTTGGAACTTCCTAGCATTGTTGACTGTCTCCCTTGCCATGTGCCTGTCTCCCCCCATCAGGACCTCACCTTCTGGTCTTCAGTGTGTCATTCGTCTTTCCAGGCTCTTTCCACCACAAACCTCTTCCCTGCTGACTTCATTTTCCTCCCTTCCCCCACTTTACCATTGTATATTTTTTCATTTTCCCATTTTATTCCATTTCTTTTTTTCTATCCTGGTATCCTATGATGTCCTTTGCTTATTGTCCACCTTTGTTCCAATAATCTGCTTTCATTCTACCTGTTCTCCTTCGCCTCCCTGTTTCTTTTATCCCTTATCCTCTTACCTAGCATTTTAACCTCAGCAGCAGAAGAAACCACAAGCAAGGGGCTGGGAGAGTGGGGGATATGGTTTGTGAAGGCACATAAATAGGCCAAGAAATCAATTTAATGGGCTTCCAGGGGCATATAACCCCTTCATCAATCAGTGCCATTATGTCAGTTAACTGTCAACTTTGATTTCATAAAGGGACATTTTCTAGGACTCTAAGCTCCACCCTGCCTGGTTGGCCTCCATCCTCAGATCATTCTAGATACCAGTAGCTTTTTCTTCACTTTTCAATTCATCTTCCTCCTGGGCCTCCACTACTATCGTATTTAGATTCAGCACTATTCTTTATGAGGCAGTTATTTTTATTGTGGGAAAAGCTATTTTATGCAAGGGGCCAGATTTGTTTAACCTAAAGAATGGTAAAGGTGGATAAAGATTGGTAGAGTTTATCTTGGTTTTAAGCCCATCATTGTTTTTCCAGACCTCAGGAACTTGGCAAAAGGAGGAGGCAGAGATATGGGCAGATGATGGAATATTTCAGAGGTGACCGTAATTACAGAAGGGAAGTGGAGGCCGGGTGCAACAAACACATGGAATAGAAAAATGTATGACATGAGGGATGTGCAAAGGAAGGAAAGAAAATCTATGCAGAATGGGGGGGAAGAGGAGGAACCAAAGGGTGATTAATGAAAAATTGAGAGAATGAAATAGTTAATAGTTATACAGTGGAAAGAAAAAGAATGATAGAATATTCCTAGAAAGGAGATCAACAAAAAAGCAATATGAAATGGATACAATGGCAAAGGGAAAAAATGATGAATAAGATGAGATGGGGAAAAGAGCATAAGGTACAAAGAAAGTAAATGGATGGCAAAGGTAGGAGTGCTGAAGCAGATCAGAGCTGCACCGAGCTTGGTAGGGGGAAAGGAAGACAGAATGAGTTATCAAAGGAAACAAATAACCTCTGGTGTAAGGAGGACACAGCGAGATGGATGCAAACAGCGCTATGGGGGAGGGGACCATTTGGATAAAAAGGCATAGCAGAAATACCACTGGGCCCCAAAAGAGAGAGATGCCCAAGAGAGGGAAAACAGAACAGTGGCCTTATCACTCGCTACCCTACCAAAGGCCTTTGCACTTCATTTCCAAGCCAGGAGAACACAAGCATAGAGATGAAAAAGTAGAATTTCCATTTACTTCAACTGACAGGAACTTGAATCTTCCTAGCACCCTGCAAGAACCAAAGACCTCCAGCCTCTGATGTCATAAATTGCTGGTGTTGCCTTGGCAACCTTACAGGGTTCCTCCCTCCCCCTCCGTGATGTCAGAGACAGCTGGTATTACCTTGAGATCCATAGAGGAACAACTTGCTGCTTTGCTGGGGAGCTGTATGACATGTTGGGCTCGGGCCCTGGGTTGAGTCAAATCTGTAGGATTACTGGCACTGGTGGTTTGAACTTGCTTCCGTGAAGCCGTTTGTAGCTCAGAACAACAGTTGTCACACACCACTGCTGCTTGTGAGAGCCTGAGATTTCCTAGAGCCTGATAGAATCAAGAGGAAGGGATCTTAAAAGACGGGGGAGAATTAAAGTCAGGATGGTGAGTCTGAAAGGCAGGCAAAGGAGGAGAACTGGAAATGGCAGTTATGGAATGGGAAAGGAAATGGAAAAGGGTGCATAGTCATTGACAATGTCAGATGAATCTGGCTTTGGGTTTAGGAATGGAAGCTGAAGCTGGAAATGCACAAGAGAGGGAATCAGAGCTGTGATAGAGAAAAGGGAAGGTTCTAAAATGCCAGAGAGCACAGTGGAATTTGGCTGTAGAAGAAAGGGGCAGGGAGGTCACTTTAGTCAGAGAGACCTAGCATCAGGTAGGAGATGCAATGGCCATCTGAGCAATGGGTGCATCTGTCACTCAGAATAGGTTTAAATTGAGCAAATGTTGAGAAACCTAGAGTTGCCCTTCCAACTCTCACCCTACCTCCTTGGCCTGACTGCATAAATGGACAAATTGGGAAATCAGAAACTGGATGGATGAGCTAGAAGGAAATCAACCAGCAACAGTGAGATCTGAGTCAGAGAGAAGAGACTGAGTTAGAGGCACAGACACACTTGGAGGCAGCCAGGACTGACCTGGGAATTCTGTATAAAGATAATTGGCAGAAAAAAAGGAATGGATAGACTTAGGAGCCCAAGACAAAGATGCAGAGGAGGAGAGAAAGGGCAGTATCCAGAAAAGGTTCAGAATTTTTAATTGAAACTAGTATCCCCACCCCATTCCTAATCATGAAATAATTGCATCAGTCATACACACAAATGCATAAACAATGGTCACAAAGAGTTCATAAATCATTACCAGACCCTTTCTAAACACCTGTCCTACCTGTAAACCCAGGTGATTACAAGGCCACGTGGACCAAAAGGCAGAAGGAGGTAGGGTTCACCACAGCTCAAACCTGGTGTAAAGAATCTTGTGAGGGATTGCCTTGATATCTGGCTGCCATTGTTGAATCTAGAAAAATCTAGAAGTGGGGAGGCAAGAGATACAGAGCTCACCATACCTCTCAGAGTGAAATCAGGTTTAAATACACAAAGCCTTAGAGGAGAAAGGTGCACCCTATCAGGGATTATAGCTCATCTGTCCTGTTCCTGCAGATAAGAGCCAAAAAGACTCTGAATGGGTTGAAAAATATAGGAAAGAAGACAGCAGGGAGAGCATGCTGGGAGCCCTGGGGAAGAGTCTGGCTGTAATAAGAAAGGCCAGGGCAGCAGAAGGGGCTGGGGGCCCGTGCCTGAAGGGAAGACAGTCGTGGCTATATGCACTGTCAGCCCCGCAACAGACTTGGGCAGCTCATATTTTGCAGCAGGCGACAGGCTGTCGACACAGCGGTCCTTTACCTCACCGTTAGAAACTCATTTCATTGATTTTTCCATCTTTCTTTTCATACTCCTCACAGAGCTCAGTCATCCCACCACCCACTTTCCCAGAGCCCCTTGCCACTCTGGGGAAAGCCCCATGGAACTAACTGCCTATCCATGCCTCCTCTACCCCAGGCCAGTGAGGCAGGGGTAAAAGATTTGGAGGTGACTTCCAGGGGGCTGATATATGCCCATGCTCTGGTCACCAAACTATACCAGTGGTGTGGGCACTGCATGCACCTGGAGGAAGACAGTTTAGCACCCCTCAACATTTTTCCCCGTATGTTAAATGAGTGGATGGGAGCCTTCCTGTGTGTTTGGGCAGCAATATGGGATTACATCAAAGCTAAAGTCCAGGCTTTTCACAGCAGGGCCATCCACTGGAATGGTGTGTGCATGGTGGCCTTTACACTCAGGACATAATTGGCCCAGAGTGTACAGGAGTCTTCTGTAGAGAGAAGAGGGTATAGCATGTAGTGTCCGGTCCTGCGTAACATGTTAAAGTGCAAAGTTGGTGGGGCAAGAAATTTTTAATGTGTAGGCATTTCCCCCAGTGTCTCTTCCAGTCACAGCCAACTACCTGTCCCTTTGGGGCTGGGCTTGGGCTAAAGGTCAAGAGTCAATTGTCAGTTATTTGGCTTCTCACTGAAGGAGGGTAGAGGGTGGAACTGGATTGTTGAACTGTTTCCCTGGAGGAACTGATGGAGTAGATGCCATTTCCATCCTTAATTTTTTCCATTCTAGTTTTGTTGGGGACAAAAGCCCACACTCTCTGCCTCTGTCTTCCATTCCATTTTCTTGGGCCACACTCTCTGCCTCTGTCTTCCATTCCATTTTCTTGGGACTTGGATGTAGTCTATGATTTTCTGCCTCCCCCCTTGACTCATGGGTCTCCTGCCTCCTTTGCAATTGCCTCCATCCTGTGTTCAGTACTACTGTCCTGCTTGGGCCACAGATGCCTTTTTTCTACCTCCACATTTTTTAGGCTGGAGAGTTTCCAAATACCTGGAGTTACAACCTGGTGCTTTGGGGAAAGAAGTGCCCTGGAGGTTAGGAAGAGAGAGGAGCAGGGAAGGACAGGAAGGTTCAGGAGACTGGGCAGGGAGGAGTAGGAAGAAGAGGCCAATGTGACTTGGAGATGGGAGGGAGCTCAAGAGATGGCCAGAAGGCTGTAAGGAAAGAACTTGGAGAGAAAGCAGGGAGCCTGACCCTGACCCAGGGATATGAAGACCAAAGAGGAGGAAGAGGAGGAGGGTGGGGAGTGGTTGTGTGAGATGAACTGAAAAACCAGGGTTCTGCCCAGCCTCTATGACAGTCCTGAGTTCAAGCCCTGCTGGCTTTCACCCTTGTGGGAGGAACTGAAGTGGCAAATTAATGATGATAATGAAGTCACTGCTCCTTGTTTGTCTTTGCTGGTTTCCCCTTGAGATTTGTCCTTTGGCCAGACAGGGCAATGTAGGGGAGGGGGGAGGGACAGCAGCAGTGAAGGGGGAAGGGGTGGAAAAGAGAATGGAGAACTGGAAATATGGAGGACAAATCAGCGTGGGGGGAAAGAGGAGGACATTGAATGAAGGGAAAGGAACCCATGAATGGAGGACAGGAAGCAGAAGGGAGACAGGAAAAGAGAAGGGGGGAAAGAGAAGCAGAAAGACAAGATAGGGGAAACAACAATGGGGAACAGGGAAACCTAGAGGGGGACTGAAAGCTGGAACAGAGAGCAAGGGCAAACCAGAGGAAAGAACATGGCCAAGGCTGTGAAAGCTGCAGCTGGTGGGGCCCATGGGCGGGGCCTCATCTCCATCTCTAATGGCTGTGAAATGAGGTTAGCTCCATTAGAGGCTGTGAGAGTGTAACGAGATCACACTCATTAGGGCTGGGCCATCCCAGTAATTACACCACCCCAAACATGCCAGTGCCAGCCAGCCGGCCAAGCACATATAGGCATATAGCAACACAAAAAACAAGACACTCAGATGCTGAATGGAAAGCCCAGGACCCACACAGGTGTAAGTGGAGAGCTTGGGGGAAACCAGCCCTTGGAACCTAGAGAGAGCAAGCACCTTCACTAACCCCAAAGAGATGCTTGAACAGAGCTACACTCAGGCCATCAGCAACCCCACACATAAAGAGCAATAAATATACACATACCCCCTCAACTCAGGAAATAAGGCATGTGGGTAGATAATTATCATGTCCGTTTATTGATTACATCCAAAGTGCCAGTCTCAATAATGATCGTCTCAATGGACACAACTCTAGCAGGTACTATTTCCCATTCTTTATGGGAAACTGAATTGAGGCTTTAAGCAACTCAGCTGAGGTCATTTACATATTAAGGAATAGAACTAAAATCTGATTCCAGATTTGTCTGACTCTAAAAGCTGTGAGTTTTATGGTTTGTTTTGGTGCTGGGAATTGAACCCAAGGGGCCTTCCAAATGCAATGTTGAATGGGTTTTACCACAAAGCTACATTGCTAGCTTAAGGCTGTTTTGTTTTGTTGTATTTTGAAGTACTGGGACTTGAACCCAGGATGCTTTATCACTGAGCTACATCCCCATCCCTTTTTAGTTTGAGACAGGGTGTTGCTAAATTGCTGAGGCCAGCTCTAACTTGTGATCCTCCTGCCCCAGCCTCCTGAGTTACTGGAATTATAGGCCTGCACCACAACTTGTGGCCCAAACCTTTTTTTTTTTTTAAAGGAGAGAGGGCCAGTGAGAGAGAGAGAAACAATTTTTTAATTTAGTTTTTCATGTGGCTTTCGTTGCTCGAGACTTCGTTGTGTATGATGTGGTGCTGGGGTTTGAACTCACGTACTTGCGCGTGCCAGGCAAACACCACAAACATGAGCCACCACTCTAGCCCCCCAAATCTATTTTTAAGTAACACCAGACTGCTTGCCTGATCAAGTTCATATGCTTAATATGGGTACATGCACAGACTTTCAGCTTTTAAGACATCATCACAAATGATGCACACTGATTGTTTAAATAATCCTACCAGATCTTCTCCCTCTTCTCTCTGTCTTTTCCACTCTCCCAACAAAAACGCACCCAATGGCTAGTAACCCTGCACATATTCCAACATGAATGGCACCCCCTGGGGTTACCTTTTGTTTGTTTGTTTTGTACCAGGGATTGAACCCAGAGGCACTTAGCCACTGAGCCACATCCCCAAACCTTTTTATTTTTTTTTAAGAGAGAGGGACAGTGAGAGAGAAAGAGAGAGAATTTTATTTAGTTTCTCATGTGGCTTTCATTTCTCTAACACCTCATTGTGTACGTACGTGGTGCTGGGGTTTGAACACATGCCAGACAAGCGCCTTAACCACTGAACCACCACTCCAGCCACTTTATTTTTTATTTTTGAGACAGGGCCTCTCTAAATTGCTTAGGGCCTCACCCAGTTGCTGAGGCTGGCCTCAAACTTGCATTCCTCTTGCCTCAGCCTCCCGAGTCATTTCTGCTTTCTAATTGGGAGACCTTAAAAATCGTGTTGCCCATCTCAGTCTTTTTCCACAATTGTAAATTGGGAGTGAATAACTGTATGTATTATATCAGATTTAGTAGAGGATTAGTGATGTGATGCTTGTCAAGGGCTTAGCACAATACCTGGTACATGGTAAACACTTAAAGGTGTTGGCTATTTTTTTGTTATTACAACTGCAGGCTGAATAGCCCTTATCCCAAATGCTTGAGATCAGAAGTATATTGGATTCAGGGTTTTTTGGATTTTGCAATATTTGTACACTATATAATGAGATATCTCTAAGAGAGGATCCATGTCTAAACATGAAATGCATTTATGTTTCACATATATCTTATACACATGGCCCGAAAGTAATTTTATACAATATTTTCAGTTGCATCTATGTTTTGTCTGCAACTCATCACATGTGGGATTTTCTACTTATGACACTGGCATCATGTTGCTGCTCAAAATGTTGCAGATTTTGGCCAGGCACAGTGGTACACTCTTATAATCCCCAGCTACTTGGGAGCCTGAGGCAGAAGGATCACAAGTTTAAAGCCAGCCTGGGCAATTTAGTAAGACCCTGTCTCAAAATAAATTTTAAAAAGTGCTAGAGATGTAACTCAGTTTTAGAGTACCTGACTAGCATGCATGAGGCCCTGGGCTTGATCCCTAGTACCGTAAGAAAAATCAAAATCTGAAATTTTTTCTTTATTGCAATGTTGGGGATCAAAACCAGGGCCTCATACATGCTAGGCCAGTGCTTTACACTGAGCTAGACCCCTAGCCCCACATATTGGGTTTTGGGTTTTCAGATTAGGGATACTTAACCTATAGTAGTTGTAACAGTATTTAAATGGAGTCATTACATCACACAAGTTCACATGGAATCGAATCAGAAAAATAATCACAATAGTATTCCAAATAATTACTGAAGAGTTGCCTGCAATTCCTTCCAAGCTCAGGGAGATCAAAGTCTTCTATGGAGGTCCCCTATTCCAGCATCAGACAGGATCCTGAGTCTGAATTCAAGGGCACAACAGCCTACCCCTTCTCTCTCATGGTGCTCATACAGAAGAACGGTTCATGGTGGTTGTGTAAGCCTGAGGAATGTAGGATGTCAGTCCCTCCTGTGCACTCACTATAAGATCACACAGATGTATCCTAAAACATCTTAACACTCCAAAGGCATAGAGGCAGATGCCTGGACAGGAGACTCCTTTTTTGGATACCTACCCCTGCCAGCAGGAGAAGCTACAGCACACGTCAACAAATCTATGCAAATGTGGTTGTGTGTGGTTTCAGCCCACAGCTTCCCATCTGCACTGTCTACTCCCTAATGCACGGCCCCCTCTTCTTCCTGTGAGCCTCCCCTTTTCCTTTTCTCACTTCTCACTGGATTCCCTCAGGCCCACCTTAAGCATTTTGCAAAGTATAAAATATAAACTAGAAACTAGACTCCTTGCTGCCTCCCTCTCACTGGAGGCAGCCCACCTTCCAATCCAGTGCCTAAGCTGGGAGGCCTGGAAGAGATACAATATTTACATATGCAAACCAAGATCCAGCTTCATCCCCTTCCTTATTTCTCTATCTCTCCATCTTTCCCTCCCTTCTGGTATCTGCTTTAACTGTCTCTTTCTTTATCCTCGATGACATTTCTTCTCCTGCTTTTCTATTTATTTTCTGCTATACTCAACTTTTCTCTCTTTTTTGGACAAAACCTATCTTACACAAAGTAAGCATTTCTTAAAAAACCACATGAAGGGGCTGGAGCAGTGGCTCGGCAGTTAAGGTGCTTGCCCGGCATGTGCGAGTACACAGGTTCAAACCCCAGCACCCATGTAATGTACACAACTAAAGTGTTGGAGCAATGAAAGCCATGTGAAAAACTCAATAAAAATTGATTCTCTCTGTCTGTCTCTCTCTCACTGTCCTTCTTCCTTTTTTTAAAAAAAAGAAAAACATGAAAAACTAAACAAAATTGATTCTCTTTCTCTCTCACTGCCCCTCTCTTTAAAAAAAAATGGAGAAACAGGATTACTGGTGGGTTGCTTTTTTTCATTTTAAATACAGAAGGTAAGTTTTCAAGAAAAAAGATGATAGTCTTTGGGTTTTGTTTGTTTTTAACGATGGAGGAGAGAGAGAGAAAGAGAAAATTAATTTTATTTTTTTCATCTGGCCTTTGTTTCTCTGACACTTAGTTGTGTATGTGGTGCTGGGGTTTAAACCCAGGTCCCTGCAAATGCCAGGCAAGCACTGTAACTGCTGAGCCACAACTCCAGCCCAAATGATAGTTTTAAATGCAGAGAGAGACTATGATTGTTTTTATACTGGAGATTAAACCTGGTGACCTTTTCCACTGAGCTACATCCCCATCCCTTTTAATTTTTAATATTGAGACGGTCTCTTTACATTACTTAAGACCTCACTAAGTTACTTGCTGAGGCTGGCTTCAAACTTGGGATTCTCCTCCCACAACTTCCCCTAGCCCAGGATATTTTTGATCCAGGAATTAGCTGCTACTACACCCAGTTCAAGTGTGAGCTGGGGGAAAGCTTCCACTCTCTACTCTGGGATAATGGGTCTTTCATCCCAGGAATCAAGAAGTCCAAGTAAGACATGAATTCTGCTGCTGGGAAGACTAGATTTAAATCCTGTGCACCTATTATTCTGCCCTCAGTTGAAAGAGCAGAGATCAGAGGATTGGTTGATTCATCAAGAAATTGGCAAGGTGCCACAAACATGTAGTCTCAGAAACTCAGGAGGCTGAACAGGAGGATCTCAAGTTTAAGGCCAGCCTTAGCAACTCAGCAAGACCCTAAGCAACTTAGCAAGACTCCATCTCCCCCAAAAAAAGGGCTGGGGATGTGGCTCTCTGGTTAAGCGCCCCTGGGTTCAATCCCTGGTAACAACAACAACAAAAGCAAGCCAGCTAGCTCAGGAGTAGGTGTAGTGGCACTCACTTAATCTCAGCGACTTTGGAGGCAGGAGGAGGCTAAGGCAGGTGGATTGTAAGTTCAAGGCCAGTCTGGGATCTTGTTTAAAAATAAAAGCAAAGTGACTGTGGAGTGGTGGCTCAGCGGTTACAGTGCTTGCCTGACATGTGGGAAGACATAGGTTCGAACCTCAGCACCACATACACAACCAAGTGTCAGAGCAACAAAAGCCACATGAACTAAATAAAATTGATTCCCTCTCTTTAAAAAAAAAAAAAAGTTAAAAAAGGCTGGGGGTAGAGCTCAATGGTACAGCAACCCTGGGCTAAATCCCCAGTACTGCAAAAAAGTAAATAAAACTGGGGGCTGGGGAGTGTAGCTAAGTGGAAGAGTGCTTGCCTGCCTAGCATGCATGTGACCCTGGGTTCAATTCCCCACTTCCACCAAAAAAAAAAAAAAAAAAGAAAGAAAGAAAGAAAAGGGAAAAAAAAGCTCAACCACTTTATTTGCTCTTTATACCCTTAATCCCCCTTAAGTAGGGGCACACATACTCCATCTTTTTTTGATACTCTTTCCCTTCTCTCCATGGTGGTCTCCTCTTGAAAGCAACAGGTTGAGGCAAAAAGGGGAGAAAGGCAAGGGCAAAATGAACGTGGAGACAGCAATGAATGTTCAAGAGGAACAGTGAAAGAAAGGAAAAGTCCTACAAGCTGGCTTTATTTTTTTTTTTAAGAGGGACAGTGAAAGAGAGAAAGAATCAATTTTATTTAGTTTTTCATGTGGCCCTCGTTGCTCTAACACTTCATTGTGTATGTGGTGCTGGTGTTTGAACCCACATCCTCATGCATGCCAGGCAAGCACAGTAACCTCTGAGCCACTGCTCCACACCAGCTCCCACCCTTTTTTAAAGAGAGAAGGACAGTGAGAGGGAGAAAGAAAGAATTAAACTTTTAAAATTTTTCATATGGCTTTTGTTGCTCTGACACTTTGTTGTGTACATAGTGCTAGGGTTTGAATCAGCGATCTCGTGCATGCCAGGCAAGCACCCTAACCTCTGAACCACCACTCCAGCCCCCAAACTGGCTCTTGAGTAAAAGAAGTTTGGTAAAACCATTAGAAAAGTAGAAGGCAAAAAAAAAAAAAAAAAAAACCTTTGGCAGGCTATGATGGAAATCATCACATGCAAATTTTAAGCAAATGTGTTGCTGCTCTCTAATAGTCTGTGCTGCAAAATCTTTTGCCCTGTAGTTGGTTTTGGATAAAGGAGAGGTGAACTTTGCTTTTTTTGGAGAGAAACTAGACAGAAGAAAGCCAGTGTGGCCTCCATCTGGCATGCCCTCTTCTTAGCAGTATTCTCTCTATAACCACCAGGGAGCGGCAGTGTTTCTTTTCCTCTCCTGGTGGGCCTTAGGAGGAGGATGTACTAAAGAGAGTCCTGCTCTTGCTGGATGCTTGTGGAATTGCCCCTGGTCCACTTCTCTCCAGTCCTACCAGCCAGCCCAACACACCTTCCTCAGACTTTATTTTTTGGTCCTTCCTTTCCCCCATGTCCCCTTGGCTGTAGTTAAATGGCACTTGTTTTCCCTTGTTCTCAGAGCCTACCTTTTCAAATCTCTACCTGTTTCTGCACTTTACATCCAAGCCTTTCTGTTTCTGTGTCAAGATGTCTGTCTGTCGCTGTCTCTCTCATGTACATCTCCGAGCCTCCTGGCTCCCTGGTGTCTCCCTTTTCTGAGTTCTGTATCTCAGCCCACCTCTTGCAGTTCAGTTATGACTCTATTTTGTTTATTTGTGAAGCTGAACTCCTGCTGAACTTTGAAAGTAGCGCTTCCAAACTTCCCTTCTCACTCTGGAATAACCAGTGATCCAGGTGTGGAAAAAGAGAGAAGGCAACATCAAGAAAGAAAAATAAATTATCTTCTGTTTCTCTAGCACATTCTCTCATCTTGTCCTCCCTCCCCTTCTCACCCTTGTGAGAGAATGAAGTGTTAGGGAGGGAGGAGCGAATAAAGGGGCAGCCAGGGAGCTTTGGAGACTGAGGGCCATTTTGGAGCTAGCAGATTCATCTCAGGGGAGAATTACACCCTCAGAACTCTCCACCCTCCATAGGCTCCAGGCCTCACTCCTCCCATCCCCCTCAGTGGCAGCAGCCTTGTAATTTAAAGCTCTCTCTGTCGCCTCTAATGTGATCCTCTCGTTTTATTGACTCTCTCTGCCGTCTGTGGCGCCCCTTCACATCAATCTCCACTCTAATCACACCGCCACCACTGCCTGCTCAGCTCCCCTAACCCCTTTCTTTCGTAGAGGCCCCCAGCCCTCTCCTTAATCCACTCCTTCCTTTTGACTCTTCCCTACTTCCACTCTACACCAGACCCACCTGCTTCCAAGGCAGGAATGTCAGGGTCTGTGACTATCGCCTTCTTTAACCCACATCTGAGACACGTCCCAGGGGAGAGAGGATGCACTTAAGCAAAGCAGGACCTAAAGGGAGGTCTGAGGGAAACAAAAATCTCAGTCTGGGGGTGGATGGGGATGACTTTTAGGCCTGTTTCTGTGTCATCTCCAGTTCAAGGTAGCAAAGCAAAGAAAGGGGCATGGAGATTCAGAGAGGGAAGAAAGAAAAGATGGGGGAGGAGGGAAATAGAAGGAAGAAGAAAAGTGAAAAAATAATTACTGCAGCTAAGGGTTTGTAATAGTGGGTGCTGGGAGAAGCACAGAGAAGAAAGAGGGAAGGGGAGTTGGTGGCAGTGAGGGGTGGTGCACTGAGGCAGAGATAAATTTGCAATTGAAATTCTTTCCTGAAGAGGAGGAGGGGGTAGGTTGGGAGGTGGGGAAGAGATTTGCAATTTTAAACAGCTGTGGACCTACCCTGGGCAGATCTGGGTCTCACCCACAAGCTAGCCAAAGATTAGCTCCCTTGGTTCCCGGTCAGTACAGCACTTTTTCCAGGCCTGGGAACTAGACATGGGAGAGAAAGCCTGGGAGTTTCCGTAGGAATTGGGGTTTTGGTCTGTCTAGGACTCCTTTGACCTGTTCTGCAGAGTTACAAGTCAGGGGCCAGGAAGAAGCCATCACAGTGGACGAGGAGTCTCTGTTGATCAGGCCAGCTGGGAGAGAGCATCTACCATGCTCAGCCCTCAGTGGCAGGGCATCCCTTGGCTCTTGCCACCTGGTGGGGTAGGTTAAGGATGGTGGATCCCAGCCTTTGGGATTGATGAGCATGTCAGATCATCACAAGCGTGCATACTATTCCCACTGCCCCCCACCCACCCACCCAAATCAGGGATCTGTAGAAAAAAATCTCTAATAACTTAGTGCTTCTGTTTTCAGCTTACATAGGAATCTACTGCCCTCAGTCCAATTCCTGCACTTCCCTTTGGGTTCTCCAGCTCCCCTCCACCACTTTCCCAGGTACTTATTTACATTTCATTAGCATGCTAATCCAGCCCCTTAAAGGCTCTGACTTCACGCCTGGCTAGACCCCCTTTGAAGGAGGAGGGAAGTGGGAATCTGGACCTGCTAGTTGGGTGGGGCAGAGCAAGGACATTCCAAATCTAGGAATCTGGAGGTGAGGGTTAGAAGGGGCCCGAAGAAAAAGAAGTCATCCTTCTTACCCTGTCTCTGAAGCATCTGGCCTGAGTGCTAGAAGTTTAATAGAGATCTGCTGATAGGGATGGTGGGACAGGATATAGATGGGAGATGATCATGGTAAAAAGGCTGGCAGCAGCATGGGAGCCTTGGTGGGCCAAGTGAGCTGGATGCATCCCAGCATTTCTGATTTCTAGTTCTTTGGAGACATATTCTGCCAGTATTGTATCCAACCAGTCCTTTTCTAGTTTCACCATGTGGGAGCCTAGTTACTCACTAAACTTCTCTGTTTCATAGCTGCCACATCTATAAAATAAGGTTGATATGCGATTAAATGGGCTACCTGAAAAGCATTCTGCATAGTGCCAGGACCATGGCACATGCATTTTTTAATAGCTATTAGTAACATTACTATGGCATATTATTTTTTTATTTATTTGGAGAAGGTGCAACATAGGAGTTGTCTTTCAGCTGGCCAGGGAAACTCCTACCTATTCCACATGTTCCTGATCAGAGATGAATCTGAAAAGCATCACTGAGCAGCACAATGCCTACATGCAGGGGAAACTGGTTGTAGCCTATCTCTAGCAGGAAGAGCTTGACTTGAGAAATTTATCTCTTCAGGGCTCGGAAAATCTGAGGGTCTTTTCTAAGTTCATTCATTCAAAAGATACTAGTTAGCTGACTGTGGTGGCACACGCCTGTAATCCCAGCCTACTAAATTGCTGAGAATCACAAATCCAAGGCCAGCCCTGGCAAATAAGAAAAACAAACAAAAGACATTGGTTTCAACAGACACTGGTTGCAACATTGGTGTTAAAGAAGAAACAATAGACTAACAGGGGAGACCCTCCTTTCATGCGACTTACTTTCTACTGGGAGGAGATAAGTGAGCCAGAAAATGTTAGATGGCAGAGAAACTCTGAAGATAGTAACTCTGGGGCTGTTTTAGCTCTGTAGAGAAGGCAAGCCTGCTGGAGGATATTTAAGCACAGACCTGAATGTCAAGGTGCCACCATGCAGAGCTCCAGGGGTAGAGTTCTCCAGGGGGATTAATGCTTGGGCAAGACCCCCAAGGTGGGAATGAACTTGGCATGTTTGAAAAACAAAGAACTAAAAGCAAAAGTCCAGCAGGCTGGTGCAAGGCAGCATGGAGTGTGTTAAGATGCACCTCGGACCAGGCTGGTAGTAATCCTGAGGCCGATAGGAGGTTTGCAACTTCAAGACCAATCTCAGGATTAGCGAGGCCCTAAGCAATTTAGTAAGACCCAGTTTCAAAATAAAAAATAAGGAGGGCTGGGAATATGGCTCAGTCATTAAGCAATCCCCAAGACCAAAAGAAGAAAAAAACAGATATACCTTGGCAGGCGGGCCCTTCTATAGATCAGGAAAAGGGGTCTAGATTTTAATCACAATGTAGTGAGAAAGCACTGATGGGTTTTAAGCAGAATACAGTACAATTTACATGTTAGAAAAGATAATTACAAGCTATGAGCTGGGCATGCTAGCGCACACCTGTAATCCCTGCAATTTGGGAGGCTGAGGCAGGAGGATTTCAAGTTCGAGGCCAGCCTCAGCAAATTAGCCAGGCCCTAAGCAACTTAGGGAGACCCTGTCTCAAAATAACAAATAAAAAGGGGTGGAAACCAGGCACAGTGGCACATGCCTGTAATCGCAGTGGCTCAGGAGGCTGAGTCAGGAGGATCACAAGTTCAAAACCAGCCTCTACATTTTTTAGCAAGGCTTTAAACAATTTAGCAAGGTCTTGTCTCAAAAAATAAAGAGGTCTGGGGATGTGACTCAGTGGTAAAGTCCCTCTGGGTTCAATCCAGTACCATATAAATAAAAGTGTTGTAGATGTAACTCAGTGTTAAAGCACCCCTGGATTCAATTCTCAGTACCACAAAAAGAAAAAAGAAAAAAAAAGACAATTATAATACCTGAAATTCATTTTATAATGGTATATGAAAGGTGGGGACGTGGGTGAGGAAACAAATAGGCAGGTCTTGATGATTGTTGAAGCTGGATGATAGATAAAAAGAGCTTCCTTATTATAGTTTGGTACACTTTTATAAATGTTTGGCACTTTTCATAACTGAGAATTAAAGATCATTCTGGCTTCTAGGTGGAGGGAGACTAGATTGGAGGGGGCAATAGTAGAAACAGATGGATAAATCTGTTGCATTAGTTCAGAGATAATGACCTGGGCAAGGATAGTGCTAGTGGTGAAGATGGTAAGTGGAGGATTTTGATGTGTTCTAAAGGTTGCTGTGGGATTGGATACAGGGAAGGGCAAGAGAAATAAAACCTTTAGGCTTTTAGCCTAAGCAACTGGATAAATGGTACCAACTTTTGAGATAGGAAAGAGGAGGAGCAGGTGGAGGGAGACATAATGAATTCTGACTTTGGATATGTTAATTTTGAAGTCTGTTACAAGCTGGCAGTGGGTATTTGAGTGTGGTGTTCAGGGAAGAGGATAGGGCTGAAGTTTCCAGAGGCTTAGCCTGGCCAGGGTCCCTGCAGCCTCACAGCACTCTCTTTGTTTCCTGCAGGGTACTGGCTGGCAAGCTGAAATGAACCCCCAGCACACCTCCGTCTATCATGGCCACCCTTAACTCAGCCTCTACCACTGGCACCACCCCCTCCCCTGGGCACAATGTCCTGTCGTCACCTCCGGACCCCTCTTCCTCCAGCACCCCCTCTGATCCTGTCACCAAAGATCCCCCTGCTGCCCCCTCCACCTCTGAGAGCATGAGGCCCTCAGAGCCAGGGGGACAGCCTCTGGAGTCAGGCTGTGGCCTCGTCCCACCAAAGGAGATCCGGGAGCCCCAAGAAGAGCCTGGCTGTGGTCACTTCCCACCAAAGGACCTAGGGGTGGGAAAGGACAAGGAGCAAGAGGAAGAAGGGCTCCCTCCTGTGGACCTAAGCAACCACCTTTTCTTCACAGCTGGCGGAGAGGCCTACCTAGTGGCCAGGCTCTCACTGGCAGGCAGCAGTGAACTGTTACCAAAGGGCTTCCTCTGGGGTGAGGCAGGGATCAAGGAAGAGTCCAGCCTGCCCCTCCCTGCCCACCCACCCCCTGCACATCTTACTGCCCTTCACATCCAACATGGCTTTGACCCAATCCAAGGCTTTAGCTCTTCTGACCAAATTCTGTCCCACAATACCTCAGCACCATCTCCGGCTGCCTGTGAGGAAAGGGATGGAGCCTTCTGGAGCTACCAGCTGGCTCCAAACCCACCCGGAGATCCCAAAGATGGCCCCATGGGGAGCAGAGGGGAAAACCACAGGGCATTTTTCTGGCTCTGCTTTCTGTGCCGCTTGGGCTTCAGCAGGCCCCAGGCCTTTCTGGAGCACACACAGTCTCATGGGCTGAAGCTTACTCCTGCCCAACACCAGGGCCTGCTGTGTAGCCCAGCTGTGCTCCAGGAGGGGGAAGAGGGCTGCATGGCCCTCATTAGCTTTCTGGAACCAAAACCCCTCACTTGCCCCTCTCTTGAAAAACTCCTTGACAACAGCATCACAGCAAACATGGAGGTGATTATAGCCCAGACCAAGGATGGCCCTCCTGAGGCAGAAGTCCAGGCCCTTGTCCTCCCTGCTGAAGAAGTCATGGCCCTCAGCCCACCCTCCCCACCCACAACTCCAACCACCTGGGACCCTAGCCCAACCCAAGCCAAAGAATCGCCAATAGCAGCAGGCGAGGCAGGGCCAGATTGGTTCCCTGAGAGGCAAGAAGATGATGGAGGGCTCTGTCCCCCACTCAACCAAAGCTCACCCACCTCCAAGGAAGGGGCAACTCTTCCTGCTCCAGTGGGCTCCCCTGAAGACCCTAACGACCCACCCCAGCCCTACCGCCTGGCTGACGATTATACCCCAGCCCCTGCAGCCTTCCAGGGCCTCAGTCTATCCAGCCACATGTCCCTGCTACACTCACGCAACTCCTGCAAGACACTCAAGTGTCCCAAGTGCAACTGGCACTACAAGTACCAGCAGACCCTGGATGTGCACATGAGGGAAAAGCACCCTGAGAGCAACAGTCACTGCAGCTACTGCAGCGCTGGGGGGGCCCACCCCCGCCTGGCTCGCGGAGAGAGCTATAACTGCGGCTATAAGCCCTACCGCTGTGATGTCTGCAACTACTCTACCACCACCAAAGGCAACCTCAGCATCCACATGCAGTCTGACAAGCATCTGGCCAACCTGCAGGGTTTCCAGGCAGGGCCAGGAGGACAGGGAAGTCCCCCAGAGGCATCACTCCCACCCTCCGTGGGCGACAAAGAGACCAAGACCAAATCGTCCTGGCAGTGCAAGGTGTGCAGCTATGAGACAAACATCTCCCGCAACCTGCGCATCCATATGACCTCTGAGAAGCACATGCAGAATGTCTTAATGCTGCACCAGGGGCTGCCGCTGGGCCTGCCACCTGGGCTGGTGGGGCCAGGACCTCCTCCCCCTCCAGGACCTGCCCCCACTAACCCTCCTGAACTTTTCCAGTACTTTGGGCCCCAGGTCCTAGGGCAGACTCAAACTCCCATGCCTGGCCCAGGGCTGAGGCCAGACAAGCCCCTGGAAGCTCAGTTACTTCTCAATGGTTTCCACCACCTTGGAGCACCTGCCCGCAAATTCCCCACACCTGGTAAGCTTCCCTGAACGCTTCCATTCTTTCCCTACTCTGGGCCAAACTCTATTCCCTGCTTTCTACCAAGGCCAGCTCCTCACTTAGGTAAACATAATTCACTCAGGACTATCCAGCTCATTAACCCACCTCTCCCCACCTAGGAAATTGACCCTATCTCATCTCTTCCTTGGGCACTAATCTGTTTTTGTCTCCTAGGCCCTGGCAGCCTTTCCCCTGAGGCCCATCTGCCTCCAAGTCAGCTCCTGGGCTCCTCACCTGATGGCCTGCCCAGTTCGCCACCCCCAGATGATACCCCGTCCCTGAAGGTATTCTGCTGCCTAGTGTGCCAGGCCTTCAGCACAGACAGCCTGGAGCTGCTGCTCTACCACTGCAGCGTAGGCCGGAGCCTTCCAGAAGCTGAATGGAAGGAAGTGGCTGGTGACACCCACCGCTGCAAGCTCTGCTGCTATGGCACCCAGCTCAAGGCCAACTTTCAACTCCACCTCAAGACTGACAAACATGCTCAGAAGTACCAGCTGGCAGCTCACCTGCGGGAGGGGGGTGGGGCCATGGGCACCCCCTCCCCAGTCCCCCTGGGGGATGGGGCTCCTTATGGGTCTGTCTCCCCACTGCACCTGCGCTGCAACATCTGTGACTTTGAGTCCAACAGTAAGGAGAAGATGCAGCTGCATGCCCGGGGTTCAGCCCATGAAGAAAACAGCCAGATCTATAAGGTGAGGCTGGGATAGGAGGAAACTAGAAAGAGAGGGGGAGAAAAGTGGGGGGAGGGAGGGAGGAGATGGAGTAGGGAAGTGATGGAAAAACTCAGGATGACAGAATGAAGAGGAGGAAAGTATGCACCAGAGTATTAAACTGGACAGATGTGGAGAAAGACACCAAAGGATAGTGGACCATGATGAAGTGAAATACTATTCAGCTCATCTGGTGTCTGGGGCTGGAGGAGGGGTCTTTGTCAGCTCAGTCCTTCATGTCACCAGAAGTTCAAGAGTATAGAACAAGATTCCACTCACATACTAGGAGGGAGTCTGTGGTTGATAGGAGGGAGATAAAGAACTTGGGAGGAAAAGCAGTAATATTGAAGTGGCCACAGAAAAGAAAGTGTGGGGTGAGGGGACTCCAGGGGATGGAAGGGTTGGATGGGGAAGCTGATGCTGCAAGTCAGACTCCACTGGGGGAGGCAAAGAAGTTCCCTGAGGTCTGGAAGTATCCCTCTGGCCCTAAGCCAGCCTCTTCCCATGTTTCTAGTTTCTGCTGGAAATGGAGGGAGCAGAGGCAGGGGCAGAGCTGGGGCTTTACCGCTGCCTGCTGTGTGCCTGGGAGACACCTTCCCGCTTGGCTGTGCTACAACACCTGCGAGCCCCTGCCCACCGTGACGCACAAGCCCAGAGGCGTCTGCAGCTGCTACAGAATGGCCTAACAGCAGAAGAAGGACTCTCAGCTCTTCAGAGCATCCTGAGCTTCAGCCATGGGGCACTCCAAACTCCTGGTGAGGAAGTGGGAACTGGAGTATAAGAGCTGGGCAGGTGGGCAAGCAGGGTGCAGGGAGCTGACAGGCAAGTGACACATAAAGAGAAATGGGTCTGTGGGCCATCAGTAGCAAGTGGAAAGGAGCTATGAGAGGATGAAAATAGATGATGTGGGCTTCAGGAACATGGGGGCTGCCCAGCAAGAAGGTTTAAGAGGCTATCACAGGAGGGCAGAGAAGGATAGGATCTTTGCTGGGTGGAGAACAGAGAACAGGAAGGGAGATGAGAAGGAATCACCTAGTGATTCCGAGAAGTGACTAGCATCCTAGCACCACTGCTTATGGGGGGTGGCAGGCTGGAGCTTATCAGAAAGGAAAGAAAAGGTAGAAAAAGAAATAGAACAAATCTGATTTGTGCTGGGCCAGGACTTGGAAAAAGATGGGAGCTGTGGGCATGGTCCAAAGGTAGCAGGGATGGGAAGAGGCCCTGACAAGCTTCCCAGCCTCTTCCTGTCTCCTAGGAGGTCTTCAGCTCTAAGGCTGGTCTTAGAGTCCCCCTTAGGCAGCTGAGGTTGTACCAGCAGAGGCCGGGAACAGCCAGCCAGGCGCCATTGATCCAGAGGGTGCAGGAGAAGAGCCTGGAAGGGGCTGTCAGAGGTGGGCATGGGCGTCCGGGTTTGGAGAGGCCAGTGGTGGGCGAGGGTGAGGGCATGGGCAGCAGGAACCAGGAACAGGCAGCATTGACTGGTGCTAATTGAATTGCCAATATGCTGGCTGGAGTTAAGTGCTGGAGGGGCCCAGATCAATAGCTAACGATCCTGGCGCAGGGCTGAATGGAGTTAAGGAACTTTAACACTTTAATTAGGCTGCCACCGAAAATAAATTCCTACACATCTGTCAATTCTTACTTGAGTGGTAATCTCCTCTCCCAGCTAGAACTGCCACCTCTGGCTCACCATAGCCACCACTGCCATTCGACCTCAGCTTACTTCTTGAGTGTCCCTCCCACTACAGTTTTGGGGCTCCCTGCTTCCAGGGTCAGTCAAAATGGGGAGCCAAGTTTAGTCCAGTTTCTGTTGCCCACAGTTGGGCTTGTTTCTATAAAAGGACAAGGGGACTGGACTCACACAAGATGATTTCTTAGACCCTACTAGTTCTAACACTGTGATTTTTTTTCCCCTTTGCCCTCTGTATGAGTGTTTCCTTTTGGTACATTCACCCATCCTTTTCTTCTTCATTGAGTGGCTGCTTGTCCTTTTCTTCTTCATTGAGTGGCTGCTTGTCCTTTTCTTCTTTATTGAGTGGCTGCTGGTCCTGCTTCCTCTGCCCTCCCCTCTTTGATGCTTCACTTCTTTAAGCTGACTCTCCCCATCTTACACAGGGAAGGCTCCTGTCACCCCCTTAGCTGAGCCACCCACCCCTGAGAAAGATGCCCAGAACAAGACAGAGCAGTTGGGTGAGTCGCTTCTCTGATCCACTTTCCTTCCCCACCCCCAAACTCTATCCTTATATATCCATCCTGAGTTGCTCATAGGATCTTGCAGAAATTCAAGCATCCAGCAAGGCCTCCTGCACCAAGGAGCATAACTGATTAAAGAAAGGGCTCATCAAAGGAAGGGAGGCCAAGCCATTTCTAGAAGCCTAGGTGCTTCTGCACTCATTGAGGATCCAAACCTGACCATTGAGTTAACCTGGAGTTGGTACAGGCTGGGTTCACCTGGCTACTGGCTACTTTTGCCCTTTCTCCCTTTCTCTAGAGCCCACCCCCTACCCTGACAGCTCTCTGCTACAAATCATCTTAAGGGCTGGGGGTCTGGGAAGGCAATCAGAGTCCCTTAATCTCCTTTCCTCTCACCCTCAGCTTCTGAAGAGGCAGAGAACAGGACTGGGCCTTCCAGAAACAGTACCAACCAAACCACGGTCAGAACTGGGGTAACTGGGACAAGTGGAGGCAGGGGTCTGGCTTTACTGAAATCTGCACATATTTTAAGGCTTTTGTCGTGCTTATCACTGATTTCACTCAGAATACCACATGTGAGAAATTCCACTCAGGGCCAGTTATATATGTTCAGCAAATGCCGGGCAGAGTTAGTCCCAAGGGAAGGAGCATGGTGGGAGATGATGAGAAAGGACAGTAGGAATTTGAGGGAAAGGTGAAGAAAGGAACTGTATTGAGGGTATGGAGGTAGACGGAAAAAGGAATGAAGAGAGAAAGGCAAAAAAATCCTAAAGACCCACTGCAGAAAGACAACTAGACGTGGATATTGGATATTCATGCCCTACAGAAAAGAAAGCCCTGAGCCTGCACAGATCTGTCCTGGCAGCCGCCCCCCCCACCCCCCCACCCAGGGTGCAGGCACCTGCCAGCAAGTCACACAAACTTGTAAATCCCCAGGACTTGGGCTTAGGCAGGACCCTGGAGTAGTTGAGCATTGTGGCCTGAAAATGTTGATTCTGAGGGGATTCCCCAGCCTCTGGTCTTGAGAAGCCCCCTGCCCTGCCCTTTCCAAATTGAACTGCAGCATGCAGATGCCTGGGTCCTCAGCTACTCCTCTTCCTAACTCCTGTTCCCATTCACAGAGCTAGCAGATAGATGCCTTAGGATGTGCACCTGGATCCCCTTCCTCTGGAACCACTCCCTCCCCAATGCGCAGGCCATGACCAAAATGGAAATGAGCTCCCTAGCTCAAGCCTGATCTGAGGTTCAGTCAGTCAGGAGACCTTAGCCTCTCAGGGCTCCACCCTTTGCAAGTGTGGAATGAGACTGCTGACAAGGCCAGGCCGGTATTTTCCTGGGCCACTGGGGGAGCTGTGGCATTTGTTTACCTTAAAAGTAGGGTGTGTGTGTGTTGGTGGGCAGTAGGGGGAGGGCCTGCTGAGCTGCTGAGAGAATGAGCCAGCTTCCCAGCAGATAGGTAGGGCCCCTCTATAGGAGAGGGTCAGAGAATTTAGAGAGGCAGGGCAGGCAGGTACAAGGGACCCCTGGGTCCAGAAAGTGCCCAGAGGAAATGGATGGATGTGGAAAAGAAAACTTAAGTCCAAGGTAGAGGCAGGTACAAGGCCATCTGTAAGCTGGAGAACTGGAATAGGGCTGCAGAGTTAAGAACACACACACACACATACATAAAAGGCCAGAATGGAGGGAAAGGGACGGAGAAAAAAAGGAAGGCAAGATAGTGGCCTTGGCTAGGCCTTTGTCCCAGTCCAAGTGAGACAAAGGAGATAGCTTTTAGGACTTATGGCAGAAGCTGGTGGCTGCTATGCCTTCTTACCTGGCATACTTCTCCTAATTGGGAATTTGAGGGCGGTGCTACATTGAGAAACCAGAGAGACTGTGATGGTGGATTCTCCCTTCTCTGACACCTCTCCTGCCCATATGTGCTTCCCAGGTATACTGCTGTCCATACTGCAGCTTCCTGAGTCCAGAATCTGACAAGGTGAAGGCTCATACCCTCTCTCAGCATGCAGTGCAGCCCAAATACAGGTGCCCACTGTGCCAGGAGCAGCTGGTAGGCCGGCCTTCCCTGCACTTCCACCTCAGCCATCTGCACAATGTGGTGCCTGAGTGTGTGGAAAAGTTGCTGCTTGTGGTGAGTATGGGCTGGGTGAGGGCAGTCAGTGGAGCCTGTCAGGGCTGCTTAGGATGGGAGGAAGGGGCCGGCATATCCAGGCAAGCCTATGTGCTGTGGGGAGGGTGTTAAAGAAAGTAGCATTTCACAGAGTTGAAGTGGAATTCTAAGAGTTGGAGGGATGCTCAGCACTGAGCTTATCTAGCTGCCTCTGCTCCTGGATGAGAAAACAGAATTTCTCTCACTTCATTAAGTTGTGAGAAGAGTTGTACAACAGCAGGCCTGTTGTGAAAAGGCCAGGTGGCTTAAAGGAAAGATGGTTTTCAGCCTGGGAAGGATGCAACCAGAAAGGAGAGGCAGCAGACCATGCCCTCATCTGTGGGAAAAGCAGCAATTAGGTGCAAGTTTTACCCAGAATTGAGGTTAGATCTGTGGGAAGAGAATTTGGCATAGGTATAGGTACCCAGCAGATGAGTCTGGTGTAGCGTAGGGAGTGGTGGGTGGTGGTGGCAGTGAAGCTACTCAGATTTCTTACATTACAGGCCACAACTGTAGAGATGACCTTTATGACCAAAGTGCTACCTGGGCCCACATTAAGTCCTCTTGAGGATGGCCCAGAACCCCCCACTCCTGGGCCAGAACCCACACTCAGCAGAGACCAGGCAGCAGGTAAGGAAGGGGATAGCAGCACACCTCCCAGCATGGCAGCTAAGAGGACCTGGCCTTCGTGGACCAAGAAGGTCCTAGATGACCAAGGTTAGGTCTGTCACTCTGGATCTGGTGGGGTGGGATGATTGAACAAAGTGCTCTGCTCACTGTACCCTCTTTTCTCTCCTGTAGAAGGCCCTAACTTGATCCCAGAAGCCAGCCCAGATCCTCTTCCTGACCCTCCCCAGGCCCAAGTTGAGGCCCCAGACAAGACCTTGGGAAGCCCCAATCATCCCTCTTCTCCAGCCCCATCTCCAGTCCTTCGGCTTGATGCCCAGGCTGAAGAAGTAGCTCCTCCATCGACCATGGCTGAGGAGGAAGAGGGGACTGGGGGAGAGCCTCGCTCTACAGAGCCAACCCCAGCCGACTCTCGCCACCCTCTGACATATCGGAAAACCACCAACTTTGCCCTCGACAAGTTTCTCGACCCTGCACGCCCCTATAAGTGCACTGTGTGTAAAGAGTCCTTCACCCAGAAGAATATCCTCTTGGTTCACTATAATTCTGTCTCACACCTTCATAAGATGAAGAAGGCAGCCATTGACCCCTCTGGACCTACACGGGGAGAAGCTGGTGCCCCGCCCACCACTGCTGCCACCACAGACAAGCCCTTTAAGTGCACAGTCTGTCGAGTTTCCTACAATCAGAGCTCCACCCTGGAAATCCACATGCGGTCAGTTCTGCATCAGACTCGTTCACGGGGGGCCAAGACCGACACCAAGGCCGAGGGGCCAGAGCGCAGCCAAGAAGAGCTCAAGGAAGGCGAGACAGAGGGCGAGGTGGGCCCGGAGAAAAAGGGGCCTGATCCCAGTGGTTTCATATCTGGACTACCTTTCCTGACCCCTCCTCCCCCTCCCTTGGACCTGCACCGATTCTCAGCCCCTCTCTTCACTCCACCAGTCCTGCCCCACTTCCCTCTGGTGCCGGAATCACTGCTTAAGCTCCAGCAGCAGCAGCTGCTCCTGCCTTTCTACCTCCATGACCTCAAGGTGGGGCCTAAGCTGGCACTGGCTGGGCCTGCGCCTATGCTTTCCCTGCCAGCTGCCACTCCACCTCCCCCACCCCCACCCCCCAAGGCAGAGCTGGCTGAGCAGGAATGGGAGCGGCCCCCGATGGCCGAGGAGGGGAGCGAGGCAGGGCCCTCCTCACCACCCCAGCCATTGCCCAATGAGGCTGCCAGCACTGCAGCCAAAGCCCTTCTAGAAAACTTTGGCTTCGAGTTGGTGATTCAGTATAATGAAGGGAAGCAGGCTGTGCCACCTCCCCCCACTCCTCCCCCCCCAGAGGCCCTGGGGGGTGGGGACAAGCTGGCCTGTGGGACCTGTGGGAAACTCTTCTCCAACATGCTCATCCTCAAGACACATGAGGAGCACGTCCACCGCCGCTTTCTGCCCTTTGAGGCTCTGAGCCGTTATGCAGCTCAGTTTCGAAAGAGCTATGACAGCCTTTACTCACCTCCTATGGAGCCCCCCAAGCCTCCTGATGGGCCTCTGGAGCCACCTGCTACCCAACTGGGCCCACCTTTCCTGGTCCCAGAGCCAGAGGCAGGAGGGGCCCATGCTCCTGAAGAACGAAGCCGACCAGGAGGACTCTGGCCCCTAGAGGAGGAAGAAAGCTCCAGAGGGAATCTTCCTCCCCTAGTTCCTGCAGGCCGCCGGTTCTCCAGAACCAAGTTCACAGAGTTCCAGACCCAGGCCCTGCAGTCTTTCTTTGAGACCAGTGCCTACCCCAAGGATGGAGAGGTGGAGAAGCTCGCAAGTCTCTTGGGTCTGGCTAGCCGTGTGGTGGTAGTGTGGTTCCAGAATGCCCGACAGAAAGCACGCAAAAATGCCTGCGAGGGTGGGCCTGTGCCCACTGGAGGAGGCATGGGGGGTGCCTCTGGCTGCAGGCGCTGCCACACCTCCTTTTCCTGTGTTTTTGAGTTGGTGCGGCACCTCAAGAAGTGCTATGATGACCAGACCCCTGAAGAGGAGGAAGAAGAAGCAGAGAGAGGGGAAGAGGAGGAAGAGGTGGAAGAGGAAGTAGAAGAGGAACAGAGCCTAGAGCCCCCAGCAGGGCCTCTGGTTCCATCACCAGAACCTCCAGATGTGGAGGAGCTGAGCCAAGCAGAGGCAACAAAGCCTGGAGGCAAAGAGCCTGAGGGGAAGACTCCTCCCTCACCTTCCCCAGCTCACATCTGTGATCAGTGTACCATCTCTTTCCCCAGCCAGGACCTCTTGACCAGTCACCGCAGACTGCATTTTCTGCCCTCTGTGCAACCCAGTGCTCCCCCTCAGCTCCTAGATCTACCTTTGCTAGTGTTTGGGGAACGAAACCCTCTGGTGACAGGTACCCCACCAGTGCCAGGTCCACCCCTCAAACGGAAGCATGAGGAGGGCAGCCTGTCCCCCACAGGCAGTGAAGTAGGGGGTGGAGGGGAGGGTGAGCCCCCCAGAG